>VHZZ01002452.1:29395-43368 GCA_009801015.1 Silene noctiflora
TTTGACAGAGCGTTTTCTACGTATTATTCATATTGTCTCTAATAGACTAAAAACAATATTTAAAATTCAGTGATGAAATATTATTACTATACATTCATTTAGAGATTTTACATGTGTACATTATTTTTCCTCTTTTTTCACTAGAATAAGTTATGTTATAAAGAATAGACTTATATGTCCACCCTTTTGTTTCTTCCCAAATAAAAATAGGATAAGACATTTAGAACGCACTAAAACGGCAACAAAAACAATAAAACAAGTTCTAAAATATCAAAACTAGCCCGTGCATTTGCACGGGCACAAAAACTAGTTCGAATATTAAAAATAAATTATGGGTTGTAGAGAGATAAAGAATATACCTTCAAATCGTTTTGATGGCCGCCATTGTTCAATATTAGCTCAACCAAAAGCATAACTCTCACTTGTTACCATTGTTATTTAAATGATGACTCCGCGTAATTGGGTGCACGTCTCTTTATCCTCTTCATGAAAACAAGGGTAACCTCCCATATACCCATCCAATTATAGCTCGGATTACACTCCAATCTCCACAGATACCACCCCTAGAAGTGACGGATTCTCAAAGTTGCCATTCGGTCAATCCCTAATAACGGCCCGCACTACTTCCCATTCCAGAAAAACCGATTCTCTATAAATACCGTGCTAAATATTTTCATTTATGATCCAATTTACTCTTTTAACATCTTTTTTTTAACTCCTTATTATGCAAGTGATACTCTTTCCCCAAAAAGAATCCCCCCGTTTCCCCTAATTTCCCCAATCAATTTAATCTCGGTTCCTCAGTCGCATCCCTAAACCCCTATTTTACTCCATCATCAAACCCTAATTTCGTCTCCCTCCCCCAATTTTTCGAAATCAAATTGATCACTTACTTAGTTAATGCTACATTGCTGCTTCAAATTGTCTGATTTCCAGCTTGTTTCTTTTACTCTACTCTTTCAGTACCTCATACCTCTCAAATAATTCGCCCCCAATTCAATAAAATTAGGGTTTTGATCTTAAATTGAATCGCATTTCACTTTCACATGTTTAGTATTAACCTCAATAACAGCTTCAATTCCTCCAATTTCATATTCAATTTCAATTTCTCTAAGTTGTTAATCATGTGTAGTAAAAATCTTACATTTTAGGGTTTGTTCTTCGTTAATTTTAGGGTTAGTTTGCGGTGTTTGCTAATTTGTTTCGGGTTGAAAATGTCGGATGATTTACTAATCCATTTCTCGTCTAATTCAAGTAACCAATCTGATAATGCATTGCCCACCAAAATTGCTAAGCTTGAAGCTCGTTGTAAGGGTTTGAGTTCGGGTTCGGGTTTGGTTATGGGTTCAAGCTCCCTGCCTGTGCCTACCCAGCCTGTTTGGCCGTCCTCTTCGTCGAGGTTTGAGGCTGTTGAAAATGTGCCTGATGCTTCCACTTCTAGTGATTCTGATGATGATGTAAGTGAGCCAAAGTTTAGTGTTTTCGACCGATTTTTTAACGTCATTTGTGTTATTAGTAGTTAATTCGGTTTGAAAATGGTGTTAATTAGTTCCCGGATTATATAGAACTGTTTGGTTGTATACTTGTCGCCTTCTGTAGAATTAGTCGTTTATAGTCACTGTAAATGGTTTTGATAAGCAAGACGTCCGTCTTTTAGTGATGAGGTGGCAGTCATTTAATTTCCGATGCAGTTTTCATCTTGGGTCATTAGAAACAGTTTCTCTGTGTTAACCAATACAAGGGTATGCGGTGTACCATTCGACCCCCCTCCCACCTTGCCATTAATGGGAGCCCTTAAGACATTGGGTTAAAGTTGTTGTTCAATATCCATTGTAAATGGCAAGTGATTGCCATTTCTAAGGCTTACGCGTGACATTTACCGTCAGGTTGGTGTGGATTATTGAAAGTGCATTTTGTAGTCCATTATGGTAGTTATACAACTTTTTCAGCTAGAAGCTGCCATCTGAATGGCCATGACATACAATTTTAATTACAGCTAATAACTAAGAAGTGTCATTCAACTGTTGTAATCGTAAATGAGTGTGATTTGGCTTTGATTTTATATTGCTGAATGTGCAAATTAGCTGAATTGTATGTGTTACTATCAAAGGTCTCATATATTTTGCGAAACACCGGTAATCCTGTCATGTAGAGTTGTCGTTGTAAATTTCCATGATAAATTTGTAGCTACATTTGGCTGGCGTTTTTTTTTTTTTTTTTTTTGAGAGCTTACTTTTCTTACCAGTGTTAGTGATCTTACATTTGTTATTAAATGACTTTATATTGATTTTTTGCATTCAATTTTGAGCAAAATGTTTTTTTAACGTTCGGGTGTTGATCACTCTCTGGAAATGCTTATTCTCAAGTCGTTTATGATATTATGACATTCCTTTCTTGGATATTCTCATTCCCCCCACCCACTTTTCTATCTTTGACTGTATGACTTATTGCTTCTAATCTTCACATATTTATAAGTCATAGCCTTATGAAACTGTTCTCTGTTTATTTCAAGTTCATTCATTGTATTTAATTTTCCTTTTTTTTTTTTCTTTTCCTTTTTTTTTTGTGCTTCCATTCTCAGAATGGTGGGGAATATCTTATACAAGCCAACACTAAGCGTCAAAGAGTTCAGGATGACAATAGCGTTTTGGATCCCGTTCAGGTGATTATCCATTTATCCCTATATTTTAGCCGATACACTATCGTATTTAATTTTCGTAACGTGTGTATATTGTAGTTACTTATTGCCTCTGAACTTAAAATTCGCGTTAAAACTCTGATATAGATAACTAGAGAGGGAAACTCAGGAACTTAGACCTTGATTAAAGGGAAGATAAGAACAAGAACATTAACCCAATAAGTAACTAAAAAATAGGTGGTTCTGAACGGGAAGATAAAATGGATAATCACCTGAACGGGTTTGAGCTTAGCTCTGAACTTTGCTTATTCATGTCCTTTGACAAATGTTTCAGGGCGTGGGTGATGGAAAGGTAGATGTTAAAACAAACAAGAAAAAACAGGGTCGTGGGAGGCCGCATGGGTCATCTGGACGGGGACGTGGTTCTAGATCAAATGATCATTCTAAAACTCAAATATCTTCTTCACCAGTTCCTCCTTTGAATGGTCATGCGGATAGCTCAAACAAGGTAATTTCTACGTGGACTTGAACAAACTTCTTCGTTTTCTTCTTCTTCTTCTTCTTCTTCTTTGTTAAATGTTGTAATTATTTTTTTGCAATGGAATCAAAGAGTCGCTTTAAAAGAGGAAAATTATGGATATTAGTGTTGACAAGTGTATATACAGGCCAAGGAGTCTAATTATTGGAAAAAAAGTTATAGTCATACATGCATCTTCCTTCATTAAATAATTAAAGTTGTCCGATGATACATGAGCTGTAATTACTAACTGAATTAATGACTTTCTGATTATAAGGAAGTTTGCCATCACTTAATATGGATTATCTATCATTTTGCAGGATGTGAAAAGTAAAGAATTGTTTGGGAACGGTGAACGGTCTTCCTTTGAGGTATTATAGATTCTGATCAGTTGTGTTAGAAAAAACTGTTGTCTGACAGTCACTCCCCCAAGATGAAGTAAAAAAAAAAACCCTATAAAAACACAGGTTACATAGTAACTTTAGAATTGAAAGGTGGAGCAGGGTTCACTGGATGGGTTTTATTAGTGATAGAAAAGGAAGGTGCTATCTTTTATATCTTCTCATGTCTTTATTGTTCCTCTACCAGGAAGAGGTTTCATCATTGCGCAGTAAAGTTGCCATCTTAGAAGAGGAGCTAAAAAAATCACGTGAGGAGGTTGCTAATTATCAAAAGCTGTGCAATCAATTAGAGAAGGTAAATACAGTTTTATATGATGCTTTGTCGCTATTATGTTATTGTAATATGTGCATACTACAAAATTCTGATATCATTCTATCTTATCCACTTAGGAGCTCAAGGAACATAAAGAATGCGAAGAACTAATGAAACCAAAGGTTTGTTCATTCCATATTCTTGTGAGCCAATAATGCAATATATATTTAGTTCTGTAAGTTGTATTTAGCTGCTCTCATCAATTTTATGACTTGTCCTCTTTAGGAAGTCTCAATGGTGGTGATAGCATATAGTGAAAAGTTTGATTGTTTTGCACACCATTCAATTTGATCTAGATTCTTTTGATATGGACGACATGGTATGTTCATCTTTACAGCGAGCAAAAGTCATATCTGATCTGCTGATATCTGTTTCGAAAGCTGAGAGACAAGAAACAAGGATGAAAATTCGCCAGGATTCTCTTAGGCTTGGAAGTGTTGGAGTGATCAGGTATGACAACTATATGCAGATAAAACTATGTGTACTGAGCATAGTTGTTAATTTCTCTTGATATCTGAATGCTTACCTGTCTCCTATTTTTGATTCAATGTTTCAGGGCAGGTCATGTCATATCTGAGACGTGGGAGGATGGACAAGCATTGAAAGACATCAACGCTCATCTTGTAAGCGTGCTTTAGTTTCTGTAGTTGACACCCTTCTTTTTGGTGTGTAGATTATTAAGCAAATTGGTAGTACTTGTAGTACACCAGTAATTAACATTTTACTTAAATTCCTTTATGTTTTGTTATCCACAATTATCATTTATTGAATTGATAAATGCTAACTTTATGCCCTAGAAAACTATTTCCATGGGAGTCATATGCTTCTTGTCCGTATTGGAATATGGATATATGATTATATGAATGCCACCTTTTTGTTGTTTAGAGATATTTTGACATCACATATATTAAGTGCTGACGAGATGTTCTTTTAGAAACAATTATTGGAGGCAAAGGAAATGGTTGAGAGGCAACGGAAATTGTTGAGAAAGCGACCATCTGGTATTTTATTTTATTTAATCAGAAGATAAATTTACTCCATTTCTGTTATTGCATATCCGTAATGATTGTTTTTTACCTGAACTCTTCACCTTTGACAAACGAAATTCTACGAATAAACATACTATGCACTGGCCGACTGGCCGTCGTTGCCTCTAAAACTGGCCCATGTCATCCAGTCATCCTGCTATGATGTCGACAAGTTGTTTTTAGTGTTTTATGTGCTGCCATTATGCAATTTTAATAATTAGATTAGAGTTTTATTTAAACCTCCTCCGTATTTACTTTCCGTCATTGAGTTATTAGATTTTAACTAGCCACGTCGATATAACTTCCTGTTGGAAAGTTGTGGATCATTAGTGTGTTTTGAGGATTCGGAAAATTTGAAGAAAAATTCTGTGTTTCGATTGGAGTCTTTCAAAGTTTTCTTTTGGGTTTATTAGCCATCTACCCCTCTACCCCCCATCCTCACCATCATCCAGTTAATCTGTAAATTGAACGATGTTTTGTTTTCTCTCTTTCTCTATCTTCTCCTACCATTTTTTGTGCAAGATCAATTGTTCATCATTCATTGAACGCTTGTCAAGTTATTCCATTGGTGTTTTGTGTGATACTCGCAAATTCAAATATCCACTGTTCTTCAACACATTTGCTCACATCTGAATGGGTGACCAAGATCATTGTTGTGGAGAAATTCCTATTTAAGATTGTGTTCTCTCTATAATTACCCACTTGTGGATTTCATGTATTCTTGTAGATAAGAGTGATGTTGGTGACATGGAGTCCGGTAATCAAGAGGAAGATTTTCTTATACAGGATGAAATTTTTAAATCTCGACTAGCCAGTATTAAGCGGGTAAGGTTTTGAAGATTTTTACAGCTCTTTCCTTGCTCTCTGTCTTCTCTTGAAAGCTTTGTGGTTTCAGCTTACTGTTCGGTTATCTTTAGGAGGAAGAAGGGGTCCTGCGCGAGAGAGACCGGTATGAGTTGGAGAAGGGAAGGCTAATACGTGAGATGAAGCGTATCCGAGACGAAGATGGTTCCCGCTTCAACAACTTTCCAATTCTGAACCGCCGCTATGCTCTTTTGAATCTTTTAGGGAAAGGAGGATTCAGCGAGGTTTACAAGGTCTGAACCTGGACAGCAAATAAGTTCTCACCTGCACCATCTTCTATCTCAGTCTTCTTTAAAAGAATCCTCAAGGTTTTCTTTGCCTTTTGACAATATGAGCCTAAACCTTTTTAATTGAATTGACATGAAAAATTTCCCAGGCTTATGACTTGGTAGAGCATAGATACGTTGCATGCAAGCTTCATGGTCTGAATCCCCAGTGGAGTGAAGAAAAGAAGCAAAGCTACATCAGACATGCTATTCGAGAGTACAACATTCACAAGACCTTGGTCCATAATAACATTGTTCGTCTTTGGGATACTTTTGAGATTGACCACAATGCATTTTGCACGGTCCTGGAGTTTTGTAGCGGTAAGAATATGCTGGATGATGTTTTCCTTTATATATATGTATATATATTATAGATTTACCTTTTTTTCATAGCTCTCTATCCATCATGTCAGGCAAAGATCTTGATGCTGTTCTTAAGGCTACACCTGTGTTGTCAGAGAAGGAAGCGCGGATAATAATTGTGCAGATATTTCAAGGACTTGTTTATTTGAACAAGAGAACACAAAAGATTATTCATTATGATTTGAAGCCTGGGAATGTACTTTTTGATGAGCTTGGAATTGCTAAATTGACAGACTTTGGATTGAGTAAAATAGTAGAGGAGGATGTTGGACCTCAGGGTATGGAGCTTACTTCCCAAGGAGCGGGAACTTATTGGTGAGTCTAGGTGGATATGCGTTACTCTTTTATGTCTCTTCATGAACTTGGGTCTGAACTATGAACATTTATCTCATCAAATGTATTGGATTAACATGTCAAATTTATTGATTCCCCTCTTTTCTTAATCAATTAAAGTTAAAGTCTTAAATTGTCATATGTGCTGCTGCTTCTGCCCATGAGTAAACATTCTAGTGCGTTTTTCACAAAAATTAACATGTATGTGGATGAAAATGTAAGTTGAAAGATCTCAAAAAATGACCGTATATAAAGAAAAAATTATAAATAAGAAGTTTATTCATTGACATCTCGTCTGCGGACTACTTTGGAAGTATCCATTGATGATTTCTAACAATTGATGAAATTGGCTCTTGGTAAGATTACTTGACCTGATGCTTTGCTCATGCCTGAATCTTTTCCCACTTGGGATATATACTGAAACTTGATGGTGCTGACATACTTCCACGTGTCAGAAGACACTAGAAGTTTAATTACTTTTCTCGGAATCAAGATGGCCAAAGTGCTTGTTTGTTTGTTCGTGAACTGTTGCTCCCCCTTTTCCCGCTAACTTCGTGAATTAATTTGGATAATATATATCTCCAGGTATCTGCCTCCTGAATGCTTTGAGCTCAATAAAATACCGTTAATATCGTCAAAGGTATGTATCTTTATTTGTTAGAGTTGATATATATGAAGTTGGATTTGTGACATCATGTGCAAGCTCTCAATTATCCTTGGATGATAAGCCATGGACCACCGGTTTAATATCTATGGTTAAAACCTTGAATCCAGGTGGATGTCTGGTCGGTGGGTGTCCTGTTTTACCAAATGCTGTTTGGGAGACGTCCTTTTGGACACGATCAAACTCAGGAGCGAATTTTACGTGAAGATACCATTATCAAAGCTAGGAAGGTGGACTTCCCTTCAAGACCCAGTGTTTCAGTTGAGGCAAAAGTAAGACGAACTCATTCTTCATCATTCCATGTATATCAATCAATAACCCTAAATCAAATATTAATGATTTGAGGAACAAATATTATTCATAAATTCTACCGTAGTATCTTTCTTCTTGAGCATAATTTTCTTTGTGAGCATAACTTTAGCTTGTTTCCAATCCCAATGAAGGCAAAGCCCACTTTTTTTCGGTGTTAAATGAAGAAATAGTGCAAAACAATTCACTAAACAAATTGTGCTTCTATTGCGAAATAGTAATCTTTGTTGAAATATTACACGGAAATTTCATTTAGCAGTCATGCTGCCACAATGGATTGAAACTTTAACATTCAGTTCTTATTTATCTTCGACTTTCTTGTGTGATACCTTTTTATTTTGTACTTCGGAAATTCATTCTTTTCCTGCCTGCTACAAACTCTTGATATCCATATTCCATTTGCTATCTCAGGAGTTAATACGGCGTTGTCTAACCTACAATCAAGTAGAGCGACCCGATGTTTTGAGTATTGCCCAAGATGCATATCTAACCTATGCCAAGAAATGAGTGCATAGGGTAACAATGTCAGTGAAACAGCCGGCCTATCAAGAGTTTTGCTATCGCCCTTTCAATTGAATCGAATCTGGTTTCCCCTGTCTGTAGCTTTTTTTTTTGTTCCTGTAAATCAATCGTAATTAGTACATGTAAATGTATATATATTTCCCTGCAATATATCCTGCAGCGGACTTTTACTTGGCAGGGGGAAGGGGAGTAGAGTTATATTTGACCATGGTGTATGTTACTGCGACTTTTCTGATTAATTGAAATTGTATACTCATAGGATCAACTAGTGTTTTTACTACCGACTGCACAATAATACTCTCGTAGTCTCGTGTGTGCAAGTCCTGAAATTTTCTGGTGCGATTTTTTGGTATTCTGATTTTTCGGTAAAAAATAAATGTGGTTAATTTACATAAATAAAGAGCATTGTAAAAAATGGTGGAGAAATAGTATGTCTTGCTTAAGACGGCCTGAAGTTAAAATCTCTCATAACCTGCATTTGTTTTCAACATTGTTAAAACGGTCGTTACTCGTGAGTGTTATCTTAATTTAAGACGGTTTTAGGTTTTGTGGTGGAGGAATATTTGTGCTAGAGACCAAGAATGATGGACCCAATTTGATCAAATTGTAAAATTTTAATAGTTGATCACAATTTCACAAGAGCCACACATGCTCCCTACACCATTTCTCAAACCATCTATCTCTAATAAGCACCAATGTCAAACTCTTTATCTTCTTCCATAGCATACAAGCTATTCCCAGTAAGTGAACTCCCAACTACGAGATTCCGAAGCGTGGTGACTCGGTGTACGTTGAATGAGCAATCATCTGGTACCGAGTTAAGTGGTGGGGGTGCATTGAAACTGAGCATAGGGTCTCCCGTTATCATTACTGAAGCTCCTAAAATGATTAAGACCGCTGCTTCGGTCCCTTGTCTTAGGGTCAATAACGGTTTGCTCAATCCCGGTGATGTCGGGAGGTAATCTTCTTCACTAATCTTCGTTATCAATCTACAGATTAGTTGAATATGAATACAAAGTTTTCACAAATAACATCGATACATGAATGAACTACTGATTTTTTTTTTTTTGTCTGTCGTCAGGATCGTATCTAGAAAACCAATGAACATGTGGGCTGTTCGTTTGAGCATCGGAACATACCTTATAGACGAGAAATACTTCAAGCCTCTCGAATTGGATGAATGATCAACGACAACAACAACATTACATCAGACTCTCATAACCGCGAGGTACAAGAGGCGAGGACGCGAGGTACTCAGGCAAATGATGTAAACTAAGTGTAATGCTCATTTGTACCAGTTTAAGAAGAAAACATTCTCACTTTAATCCGTTCTCACAAAGGTATGACACGTAAACACATCATTTTTAAATAAACGAAACTTCATAAATAATTTGAATTCAGTGCACTTTGTATCACTAAGAATCAACAGTAATAATAATTGATAATTGATAATTGATAAATTAATAATATAATAAAAAAAAAACATAAATATAAAACAATTAAAACATTTTTCATCTATAGATCATTCTTCTCCATTGTTTGCAACCTTAGTAGTAATCCCAAACCCAAAAGGAAACAAAGGATCATAATGCTTATCCCCAACATTCATAGGAAGTTGATCAACCCTTTTAAACCAAGTCCTAGCAAGTTTCCCGGTCGCCGCGTAATCACCAAATAAAACATCAGCTACACCTTGGCCTTCTGAGCCAGGAAGCCAAGCTGCAACAAGGGCATCCATTTTCTTTAGATACGGCTCAATCACGACTGGTCGACCCGAGATTAGCACCACCACACATTTTATATGATGACACACATTGTTGATTATCTCTGGACCGGGTTTTGGGATTGTTAAGTTCAAGCTGTCTCCATTGGTCTCTGCATATGGGAGCTCACCAACTACTACTATTGCGTAGGAGTAATCCTGTTTTTCGAGTGAGGATTTTTCCGGGTTTTCCTTGTATTCTACTTTGGTCTCTTTGTCCACGGTTGCTTCAATGGCTTTCAAGATGGTTGTTCCTATATCAACATATATAGTGCACAAACGTTGATTAGCCTTCAAAATCATCGCAAATTCTCATTTCAGATGACAGTCTTAACTTAGACGAGAAAAATATCACCATTTTATTTTCTAACAATAAATTGATGGTACCTTTTTATCAGAAAATGTTGAAATTAACTATGACAAGCAGTAATTTTTTTATGTTACTTTGATTCAGCTGTAAATTGTCATCAGAAGAATTACTGTGTCGACATTCAGAACGAAGTAAAAGTGAAATATCGAAATAACATTGATGTAGTTTGGAGATGTGTACCAGTAGTGTAGTTGTTGCCACTCTCTCCTTGCCATGAAATTGTCCAACCACCACATTGGTAAGCCAAGTTATCGGCATGTGTTCCTGCTACGAGTATCTTCTTCGCTTTCTTTGGCAATGGAAGTACCGGTTTCTTCTCGTGTTTTCCATTCTTTAACACCACCAATGACTTCCTTACTGCCTCTCTTGCCAATTCTCTATGAGCCTGTTTTCAATACATATTAGTAATTGATACAGTATAAAGCAAAACAATACAATTCTCGAAGCAATTTTCAGTCATTTGAATCTTAAATCTTTTAGCATGGATGGCAAATGTATGACCTTTGATCCGAGTTGTTTAACCAGGCTAGTATCGGCCAGAGGATGTTCAAAGAGGCCCATGGCGAACTTGACTCTCAAGATCCTAGTCACTGCGTCATCAATGCGGCTCATTAGGATCGCCTTCTTGTGTACAAGATCGGTTAATGTGTTAATGACCTCCTCATAGTCGTATGGCCCCATAATCTGTGATTAGAACAGAATTAACGCGAAAAGACAGTTCATTAGCCATGATCCAAGTATATTTGAGGCAAAATGTCAAGGAATTGCATCAAGTTTTTCTCACCATATCAACACCGGAATTAACAGAAGCTTCAACTGAGTATGTGTAGTTAGCATGGGGTGGAGATGTGATCCTATCAATACCTTGCCAATCTGAGATAACAAATCCCTGCTCGACACAAATCATTAATTTTTCGATTAGAATGTTTAAGCTAACTCAAGTAGGGATGACAATAGGTCGTATCTGAATCCACCCAAACCAAGCAACTAAGCAAGGCCAGTGCAATATAGGGAGGAGGGGGATTCGAACCCATGACTTATTGTCACGATACCTCAGTCTTAATCACTAGGCTAAGACCTCTTTGGTATAATGTTATTTGGCGATGTAATTACCTTAAACCCGAGTCTGCCCTTAAGGAAGCTGGTAAGCAAATGATGATTAGCATGCATTTTGATGCCGTTCCAGCTAGAATAGGAAGCCATGACAGTAGCTACACCCTTCTTGATAGCGGGTAAATAACCGGGCATGTGAATTTTCAGCAATCCTTCCCAATCAATTACTGTGTTGTTCTCATTAATTCCCTTTACGGTTCCACCATCACCAACAAAGTGCTTTGCACAAGCTGCAACTTTCAGCCTACACCAAATTTTTCGACAAATTTAAGACCTTGTTTCAATGCATAATTCTCGTATCAGGTTTATATAAGTAGACCTGATAAAACTGACCCGATTTGAATTGACTTGACCAAAACTCGACCATGTATCAATCAATTAGGCCACTAATAATAGTTTTCGTATGAGTCCGTGTCATAAATATTGCCATGAGACCGTCTCAAATGAGAATATGTAAATAAAAATATTCTGTTAAACTTACTTTCCATCAACATATGGATAACCCCTGGAACTAGCAGGAGCAACACCTTGTAAACCGTCGATGATGGAAGTCATCTTCTGAACAATTTTCGGATCCTCACTGTAACTCTCGTAGCACCTACCCCATCTCGGGTCTCGACATACCTATAGAGGATTCAATAAGCATGCTGTGAGAGGCAGAAACTCAAAAATTCCAAAGTACTAATTCTCCATTCCGAAAATTTCAAGATATTTGTATGTAGAACGATGTTATACGGTTCACAAATTTATCAGCCATACCGCGATACATGGTGCAAAAGCGTAGGGAATGCCAGTTGCCCTGACTTCAAGTGCAGTTGCCGCTCCAATTCTCTTTACCAGCTCTGGATCCCTGTGCAAATAACAAGCACTCCAATGTTAAAAGAAATAATGATTAGACTCCGGAATGACTCGATCCATAATGACCTTCAGTGATCTACGACGACTGATTTAAGAAAAACCCGTTTAGTTATTTTTTTGGGTACAAAGGGAGCTACAAGGGCAAATATATTGCTGACGGGGTTTGAACCAAGGTCACGAGTAACACCTCTCATGCCTTTCTCAGCTAAACTAGCTGACATCAGCAGAAAAACCCGTTAAGTTAATGAGATAAACTAACCAAATACCCGAAATAACACAAACTCGAACGATACAGATAGCCTAGAAACTTGCCTAGTAACTCCAAGGCCAACATTATGAGGGAAGATAGTAGCCTTATACACATTGTTGTTACCATGAACAGCATCAATCCCATAAATCATCGGTATACCAAGTCGACTACTAAGGGACCCCTTCTGTATCCTATTAACCAATTCAATCCAATCTTCGGCACTAGCATTTACATGAGGTACGCTTCCACCACCACTAAGTACGCTACCAATCGCGTATTTCTTCATCACCTCTGCTGTGGCATTCACCCTCTCTATTTGAGTCATTTGTCCTAGTTTCTCGGCTAATGTCATTCGCTTTAGAAGGTCTTTTACCCTTGTTTCGACGTGCTTCTTTGGGTCTTTATACGCCATTTTTTCTTCCTGATGTGCCTCTGCTGCTACTAAAGTGACTATACTTATGCATAGTATTAATCCTAATATAAAGTTTATGTGTGTTGATGATTTTCCCATGTTGTTCCTGAAAATAATTGTTTGAAAAAGTCGAGATTAAATACTGAACATTAATTCCTGTATAAAACCGTTTTACATAACTATATTACTGTAAACCAGGATTAAATCCCGAATATATAAGTAACATTGTAACAAAATTAGCTGGAGGATAAAATTTATAGACTCTTGCCTACCACATGATAATAACAATCCTATGTATAAGATCGAGTTGGATACACACAGGCAACAATAGCAACAATAACATTATTAGTTATTACCATATCGAATATTGCATACAAAAAAAAAAACAAATACTCCGTATAATCTTAAGAAAAAAAGAGTCTTATGCACTAAAGCACATGATACGATATGATATGATATGATATGATATGATATGATATACGTAATAAGCTCGATAAACGTCTCTAACCTTTGCTAAAAATGATTTTAGCCAAATTAACTTTCTCAGAATAAACAGGACAACTATATAATTTTGTATAGTTTATGAAAATTGCATGATGAGCAGATGAGGAATAAGATTGCTTAGGTACATTGTGCATATTATATAGATTAATGTAGGAGCATAATCTTCGAAATAGATAAGATTAATGTTGTTAATTATCCATAAAAATGATAAGTTTCTTATTATGAATTATCCAAATATAATTCTGGATTTGTATGAATTAATCCATTAATTTGGATAAGATTTGTGTCATGTTAGGAAAAATTTATCCATTGATGCATCATCATAAGGTAACATATTACGGTGATACACATACACTAGTACTTTTTATTCTCGAATTTGAGTTGTAAAGTTACTGACCCGCTAAAAACGTCGCTATTTAAAACGGTCAAATTAACAATTTATAACCTCACTAATTACCTATTAACTACTAAAAAGTAAAGCGGAAA
>VHZZ01002453.1:75201-88760 GCA_009801015.1 Silene noctiflora
GTGGGGCGGCGACGGCAAGTGGGCGACAGTGTCAGGTGGGACGATGTGGTGAGGTCTCAGCAGTAGTGGGGTGGGGAGACGATAGTTGCAGCCATTTTTGAGTAAATAAGTGGTGGTGTGTGTTAGTGGTAGGATTGAGAGTGGGTGGACATTAATTCTCTTTCTTGATATAACCAAACAACTAGTTAAGTTTTAGGTAATCCCTTACCTTTCCCCCTCTTACCCTTTCTGATTTCCTTTCCCTTTCCCTTTTTCTAACCAAACGCCCCCTTAGTACTTTTCACAATAATGTCTCATTGTCCATTTTGGTAATCTTCTTACCCCAAGCAATACTTTACATTATTTTACTCATTTTCTTAATTTTAATGTCATTTTAATAATATGACATTTATCTAAAATAAGAGGGAGTATAATATTTTAAATTTTATGGGGTCGGATCACACATGCGAGCGCTAATTTTTGAAGTCGGCTCGACACATTATCCACATCTCACCAAAAACCCACGCTTTCTGCCGAATTCCTTTCCCATTTCCCATATTCGAAGTAATCATCATTGGTAACCTGCAAATCATTGCCTAAGATACACTTCACCAGTAGACATTAGACAACGCCTCTAAATTAATTGTAAATTAATATATGAACCCTTTTCAACTCCACCCTCTAAATTCTCATGATCATCCTTCCAAATTCTCCCCTCATCCAATTCAATTCCCCAAATTCCATCCTTTTTGTTAATACCCAGAAAAACCCACTTCAATTTTTGGCACAAAAGCACTGTTCTTGCAACAATAAGCCACAAAAATTAGTGCTTGAATACAAAGATAATAGTGGGTTGATGGAGTTGTTTAGGAGAGTAAAAATGGGAATTGGGTGTTTTGGGAATTGGAGAGAGAAGCAACAAGAACTTGGTAAAAAGGTGGAGACAACTGATAATGTAGCTGGTGGTCAAGATGTTATGGATTCTGCCATGGCTCAAGCTAAGCTCAACCCTCATCATCTTGTCATCATGGTTAATGGTCTCATTGGAAGGTCGTCTTTTTTATCTTTTTTAATTAGTTACTTTGTTTCTGTATAGCACTTGTTTTTCATTTTGTGTCATTTGGAAACAGTCTCTTTGTGTTTTTCATCTAACCCCCTTACCTCGCAATTTTCGGGCGCCATTGAGGCACTAAAGGTCGGTAATGTTGGTGGTGGGCTTGGTTATAGTTGCTTTTAAGTGAATCCTGACAATGTTGTCAGAATTTTGAGTGCTGCCGGAATGTTCTGTGTTGGCTTTCAATGGTTATTTTGTGATTTTGTCATTGAATATAGAGGTTGCATTATAAAATTATCTTATTGCCGCGAGAGGGCTCCAGCAAATAGTTGGGTAAGAGTCGTAAGGGTCGTATGTAAGCAACCTTGTCCCTGTGTTAACAACAGAGATCTTATTCCTGAATGACCCAAATGGAAATTGTATTGATGACTAGAATTTTAAATATTAATCTAGGTAGCCTCAATTCGTTAACCAATGCAAATCAATTTGGGATTTAAGGCTTTCGTTGTTGTTTGTTGTTGTTTGTTAAGTTGAAAAATGTCATCATTTTTACCCCGTCTTTTAATTTGCTTGGATTAGAAATGATTGTTACTAGGGTACTGAAGGTCAACACAGGCGTTAAACTAGAGGGAAATGGTGGTAAGTGGTGATGGTGATAGGTGGGGACGAGGAACAATTACGTCCATATGAGGGAATGCATTACCGCCTCTCTGGCGTAATACAATACCCCATATCTATTTGTGAATATGTCCTCGCAGTCTTTTATTTATTGTTTAATGCACACTTCTTGAGAAGCCAAATAACAGAGTTGTAGTCGCACTTCCTTTGATGAATTCAGCTCTTCAAAACTGCAAATAAATAACACTGACTTGCTTTGTTGAATTCAGTTCTTCAGACTGGAAATTTGCTTCTGATCAGTTCGTCAAGCAGTTTCCCGATAAAGTCATGGTACATCGTGAGTATATTCCATTCATCCTCCACTCTTATTCAAATTTTGTTGGAGTGGTGGTTGTTTCGATTTTTTTTGTGCACAAATTTTGTATGGGTCCAGTACTACTCAATTAGTGCCAGATGTTCTCATTTACAAGAAGGGTATAGTGTTTGGTGCACAGGCTTCCATATGAGGCTACCAAACATCCACCGGTTGCACTTATTTGATCAATGACAAAAACAATACAGGAGTACAGGGTATACTTTATGAATAACAAAAACGATACATGGTAGACTTTACTTTATGTTGGAGGGATTTTCATTTGGCTAGTAGGAGGGAAAATGAATTTTTATCTTCCCATCACCCTACATATCTCTCTAACTCAGTTTGCTAACTGAACAAGGGAAATTGTTCCCCTCCCTTTCTCTTTAAATTCCACTATCCAAGCAAAGGGTTAGTGCCTAACCAGATTCGTAATACGACCGATTCGAACTAGCTAATTTTTCCGCCCATTATTTTGTTTGTTTTAAGTGGGAATACCCTTGTGAATCATCTGTTTTTTTTTTGGATTTTCAAAGTAAGGGTCAATGTGTCTTTCTTTATATTAAAAAGAAGCGTGTAGGTTAGTTTCTGTTCCGGCTGATTACTTTCACTTTTTCTTACTTTCGAACATGTCTGGTTTGATATTCATGGTTCATGATTCTCTTAGGAATTGCCTGAACAATTGGATCATTCATATCCTGATCAGCTGTTTAAATAAATAAACTGTAACTTGTAAGCTGTAAGAAGTTTTTCAGAGCCGTCAAGGTTAAGATGTTCTAATGTCCTTGCTGCAGGAAGTCGATGCAACACAGCTAAATTGACATTTGATGGCGTTGACTTGATGGGCGAGAGGCTTGCAGATGAGGTATTTGGGTAAATAGTTGTTTTATCGTTCTTGCTTCACTTATCTGTATTAGGGTATGGTGAATAGAATGAGATTTTTTGATAAATGGTACTCCTTACAGGCCCTCTGATGGCGTCCACACCTACTGCAGGTATTGACTGTTGTCAGCGGTAGGCCTGGGCTGGAGAAGATATCATTCATCGCTCACTCCTTAGGTGGACTGGTAGCCAGATATGCTATTGGAAGGCTTTATAAACCTTCAGAAAAACCATATCCTTCGATTGCCAAGAGTAATGGGTTTGGAGAAGAGAATTTAAGTTCTATTGGGGTAAGGGATCAGGGAGGTTCTGAAGGTAGAATTGCTGGATTGGAGCCCATGAACTTCATTACTGTCGCAACTCCACATCTAGGTTCACGAGGGCACAAACAGGTGAATATCATTTGCTGCACCTGATTGTCTTTATTCTTAAATTTGCTTTATTCTAATATTAGTCTTTTTCTTCGAAATTTCTTAAAGCTTTCTCATGATGCGGTATTTTCAAAAGCTTTTCCGGATACATTTAAATATTTTCTCGTTTGAAAGAGTCTTCTCTGGTCATTTCGATGAAATAGGCATATCCTGATCTTTTGGTGATCTTTAGGCATGTCAGATCTACCTTATCATAGTATACCCCTGTTTAGTTTTTAGATGTAGTTGCAGCACTTTTGAGAATGATAATCTCTTCAAAAATATTGCTGTGAAGGGATTCTATTACCATACAGTGCGAAATAAGTTTGCTTCACAACTTGGTGGATTAGTGATTACACATAAACCGATAATTGGAATAACTAAAAGCTACTCCCTCTGTCACGAGCATTTGTTTACCTATTCCACTTTGGGGTGTCTCGGTCATTTTATTTACCTTTCTAGTTTAGGAATGCTTTTGATGGGTGATTTGATCATCAACATCCATCGTGTTCACTTGTAATTCAATAACAATAACTACAAATGTTCTTCTTCTCTTTCCTTGGTCTTTGTGCCAAAAACGAAGGTAAACAAATGACCGGGACGGAGGGAGTACATCACTTGATTCACATGCCTCTATCTCATACTCAAAACTCCGGCATGGATCATTTGAACACACAATACATGTCTCTCCAATTTGAGTGTTTGACACACGGAATGGTACTCGTGTCAGAGGCTTATAGGGGCTCCAGTGCTCCACTACTTCATCGAACAAAAGTAGATTTTTATGGCCAATTACTATGCTGGCTGGTATGAAATATAAGAAATATGAGTGTCAGGGTGAGCTTTGTAAGTGGTATACTCCTTTCCTGTTTTGGATTGTTTGTATAGTTTGCATTCTGGCCTCTCACTTCCTTGAATTTGATAGGAGAAAGAGTTCTGAACACATATAGCTGAGACATAAATGACATATAAATGTTATGCTTTGTTTGTTTTTACGTCATCTATGATCTGATGACAGTCTATGGACAAGTGTTCCTTAATAGATACAAGTGTATTAACTACTCTATTTCATCGACCAAAGTTATACCAGACTACCAGTTTGTCGACATCACACTCCAAAAGTGAATCAGTTTCCTATGGATCCTCCATCAGTGGTCAGCAAAAGTTTGACTAATGGCAGTTCCATGTAAGCTTGCTTGGATGGGGATCAGAGAATGGTATCTTTCTTTCAGGGGTGGACTATTTTGCTTATAATTATTTCCATTGGAGTGATGGAGTTCCTACTCCAACGTCTCCAAAGCATATGATTGGTATCAGAGCTCACTTCTGAAGGGCTGAAGAAGCTTATGAGTGTTTGCATGAAGGTTTTATGTGGTTTAAAATAGGGTTAGATTTGCTAAACCTAGTGAGAGACCTAATGCCTTGAAGGTCTAGGTTTGCTTACTCGAGGAGTTGGATGTTGGGCAAGTGTTTGTCGCACTTCTCTTTAGCACTGTACTAGTTGAATGATAGATTGACTCGAGTGCTTTCAGTAAGATATTTTGCTACCCTTGACTGTAAGTATTATTGGTTTCTGTGCGTTTTTCCCCAGTGGTCAAGTATAATGATAAAATTTGGTAAGGAATTACTCCCTCCATTCCACTTTTATTATCCTATTTTCTATTTTGGGAAGGATTTAAGAAATAGTTGTTGAATACAACTCTACCCCTTTAATTAAAAGAATAGGACCAATGTCATTTTGGAGAAAAGAGGACAGTAAAAGTGGAATGGAGGGAGTACTTATTAATGGATAGTAATGGAATGAAGTTACTCCAATTGTTGCTAGCTTCCTAATTTTATTTTATTTTCTCTGTTTACTTCTGAAGGTCTCCCAAGAGATGCGAACGTTCCTTTCTTAATTTTTCTGTTATATTGAGGAGAACGAACTACAAGGCATTGAACTGCCTTATTGCGCTTATATCCTTCCATTATGCTTGTGATGCTGATAAAAGTCACTTGAATGTTTGATTCAGTTGTTAGGCATAGCTCCTGGTTCTTTCTGCGATTAGTTTATTGTCTTCAATAACTCTAGTAGTTGTTGCTGTTAAAGATTAGGATACTTCGGTATTTTCGCGGGTGAATTTCCGTTTATTTTCTTCTCAAACCGTTATCATGTTGTTGTGATGTTGCTTCTTATATGTTATGCATATTTGGTGGATTGGATTCCTTCAATACTACTTTGACCCCTCCCAGTTATCCTCTTGGCGGAGCAGGATTCCGATTGTCTGGTTGTTGTAAATATCTATTATCTTCATGTTATTGGGTACTTACTCTTTATTGATTAGGTTAGAGGCCGTACTAGGACTGTTCAGAGGGTGTTTGTCTGCTTTACTTCTCAAGTATTGAAAGCTATTTGCATCTCTAACTACATAACATGATATGGTTGAGAGGTATGATCTAGGATCCTTGGTGACATATAACTATATAAGCACGGCTATCTACTATAGCAAACCACAATGGCATGTGAAAGGTTCTCGACTTCTCGTTTTTTATTTATAGTTACATTTGGAAGATAAAAAATGCTGTGCGCCTCGCCAGTCCTATTATGCATTTTTTTTCAGCTGTTGTTACGGTTAGGAGAGGAGCGCTTGCCACTTGGTGCTCACCTGAGAAAGTATATACTAGTATCTTTTGCAAAAGTTTAGCTTCTCTTTGGCCTCATATCTTCATAAAACATCAGAGAATCTTGAATTTGTTTTATACAGTTGAAAACTAAGCAATAACCTTAAACTCTCAATACTTTCCTGCACAGTTCGGTTCATGATGATCGTCCAGCATGACTACTTCCCCGGATTGTGATATATATGGAAAGTTTATTATTTTTTCTATTTCCTAAATCAGTTTATGGGTTCTATCATCGATATTATGGATCTATGCCTGGCATCAGAGGTTGAAAGACTGTTTTAGCTTATTGGAATTTCATCATGATTCACATTCTGATAGTTTTTTTTTTTTTTTTTCCATAGATGTTAGAATTACACATCAAGCCCTTTTATCTCTCATCATCATGCTGTTCTATTTACAGCTCCCCTTCCTTTGTGGCGTTCCTTTCTTGGAGAGGCAAGCTTCACAAACAGCACACTTGATTGCAGGAAGATCTGGGAAGCATCTTTTTCTAACTGATGAAAACGAGGGCAGGCCTCCTCTTCTTGTTAGAATGGTTTCTGATTCATATGAATTAAAATTTATGTTAGTACTCTTTATCTTATTCGTCCTTTCCACAATAATATGGAAATCTGTTCTTCTGCAATAACAAATCTTATACTGTGTTTGAACTTTTGCAGATCTGCTTTACGTTGTTTCAAGCGACGTGTTGCTTATGCAAATGCAGACTATGATCGTATCCTATAATAGCTTAATTCTTATTTCTTGCCCGGCATACAAATGTTCATGCAAATGGTTATCTTAACTGTTGGTTGCTTCTTTTAATTATTAAGTACTAATCTAGCAATTAGTGGATGCAATTCTTGACTTGATTTTTATTATAGGCCATCTGGAAACAATCTCTTAATATTGTTAATACCGGGGTAACGAGTACCTCTAATCTATGTTGCTCAGACTCTTCAATATTACTTCCCGTACATGTGTACACTCGGCACTCAGACGTGTGTTGGACACTCGGACACTTCATATTAGACCAAGAACATGATTTTTTCCCCTGTAAAATGGACGAATCAGACCTTTGGACATGCACCCGTGTCGGATACTTCTAACCGAGTCCGTGCAACATAGCCTCTAATCCCTTTCTTCCGCCAGTTGGCGGGGCTTTTGAGGCACTGTACTAGTGTTGTTGTAAATCAGTGTGACTCTAGGACATTAGGTTGTGATTGCACTTGTTGATTCTTGACTGATTGTTAAGAAATTGTTGGGTGGAGCACGTCTTCTATCCGCCGGAGGCACGAATTACCCAAGGTTATTATGTCTTTATTCTGATTATATTGCTAGTCATCCATGTTTTTTTCTCCAGAGATACACAGAGGTTTAAAAAAAACGTGCTGCTTTCTTCTATTTCAGGCCAATTTACTTGCACAAGGTGACAAGTACCCTCATATTGTTTACACGGAGTGTGACGCTAAGGAAGATGCTCAACGTAAAACAGCTTCAGATGATGAAAATCAAATAGAAGACTATGAAGGTTTGCCTTTTTTTTGTTGGACTCTTGTTTATTGTTGATGCTTTATTAGCATTATGATGGCATAAGTGGATCTCTTAATAGGTTACTATTCTATGGGTCAGCAAAATTTGATGGATTCCATTTTCAAATTTTCATTTAGAACTTAGAAGCATTATCACCGTTTATGATATAGATTTCTAATTTTTAAGATATTCTTCTCTCTTTTTTTTGGAGTACAAGGGACTTAATAAAAATGACTTTTGTGGGGGGCTCTACGATTCTTTTTGCACGAGATATTAGAAGACTGACCCATTTTTGTCTAAGGATCAGTTGAAAACAACCTCTCTGTTACTATAGGGGAAGATCTGTGTACATATGACCCTCTTGGAGTGAGATTTTCTTAGGTATGGTGGCTATGAAAGTAGTGATGGTGACGATGATTCTTTCGTGGTATGCTAAGTTGCGTGAAATTTGCTTCAGACACGTCCCTCCCCCTTCACTATTTCTCCAGTATAGAGTATTTATCCGAAACAAAAAATTTGTGTGCTCCATTGTAGAGGAGATGATTAGAGGTCTTAACCAAGTACCTTGGGAGCGTGTTGATGTAAGCTTCCACAAAAGTAGACAACGCTACATTGCTCATAATACCATTCAGGCAAGTTATCCGTACTCTCTGGCTCTTCTGCATTTCTCTTACAATATGATACCTCGTAATCTCTTATTGATGTATAGTCTTAACTTTAAATTCGTTTTTTAAAGTTATTGCTTTAGTAAGGAATTCGAGTCTATTCGACAATGAAAAGAGAAAACTGTGACCATGTTGTTCCTCCAATGTTGCAAATGAATAAATGATTAGGATTAGTTGCTCTGGTTATGTCTTCATTATGGCTTGTTTATTTTCACCAAAAAAAAAGAAATTATGGCATTGTTTATAGTTAGTCCCCAAGAGAGACTGTCTCAGGAATAGGAGTTGTTTAATAGGTACTCCGTAATTAATTTGTGGATAGAGCAGATTCACGAGAAATTCTTTGTGAGACTTGCAAAAAATTATGCAAGTTCTTAAAAAGCAAAATATTTCGCAGAGTTACCATTTTTGAGAACGTATAGTAAGCATCCGATCATTTTACATGAATATAGGTGAAGAGCTACTGGCTGAACTCAGATGGTGAAGATGTGATATATCATATGATCGACAACTTTCTCGTGTAATTTTCCGTTTTGTTCATGTCGCTGTTGGCTACTGTTGTAGCCGGTCATTTTGACTCTTGCCTTGTAATTTTAAAACTTTCATGCATTTAAGATTCAAATAGAATCCTCCCCATTTTCAAAAAGAAATGGAGGGTCCATTATGAATGATTTTATCGTGTATATATTTCTCTTACCCGTCAATTTTGGAGTTTTTGACAAGATTTGTTTTAAGAAAATGAATATCATCATAATTAAGAATTAAGCTGTTTCCATGTACAATCAATTAATTCAAGAACATTTTATTGAAAATTTCACACACTATATGGAATACTAATTAGTCTCGTTAAGATTTGAGACCAAAAAACCCCATTTTATTGCTGAAAAACTGGCCAAATTAATACTCTACTCCATTCAATTTCATATTCACATTGGGCTTTGAATTCCTTGTGTATTTATTTGTTACACTTGATTACTTAATTTAAAATGTTACCTCATGTTTACATGTTGATTTATGCGGCACATATTTTACTCATTACAATACACTTTTAACAATAGTTTTCGTTTCATTTCTTTCGCGCAATGTACAACCACACAGACAAAAAACAAGGAAAAAAACCATTTTCTATTCCCCCACAATCCTCTCCAACTTTCTCTATCACCACCAGGGGCAAGGCCAGGAATTTTTGCATGGTGTAGCACATTTTTTGAAATCCTAGTATTTGTCATCTTTATTCAAGGATCACTTAATTTGTATAAAGAGACGATATATAAACAGAAGTCTTTATTGATGGAGAAAAAGAAAGGAATTCACGTCTTCTAGTTATCTTTTTTTTTTTTTTCTTTTTTTTTTAGTGTATACCATCTTGTTCAGTAATAATTTGAGTCCGCTAAGATCATTAGGGTGGTAATGCTCTCCCTTGACACGGCTGCATTCTCAAGGCTCGAACAGTCTTATACGAGTAAGTATCCTATATCAATCATAACAAAGTAAAACAAAATAAATGAAATTTACATAATTAATCATTTCATCTTCACTTTACTATTTAGCTTTCACAAATTATAGTGTAAGATGGATAAATGAGTTGTCTTTTTACATAAATAAGACCGCCTCGTAGTGTTAAACCGTATCATGTACTAATTAATAGAGTTCGGGACTTTGAAAAAGTAAAAATATTGGGAGAAGAATGCCAAAAAGGTTATACATACACGAGGTGTATGAAAAATACATACACAATCAATGACATCGCGACACGTGGCAAATTAGAGTTAACATCTATTGATTAGTGTAGGGTTAAGTTAGTGTTACTCTAGTTAACTATATTAAGATGTGTCGGTCAATGACCGCTGATGTCAGCCAACACTCAACACCTGTCGGTAGTGGTCAAGGATGGTCAATCATTAAGTCAAAACTCAAAAATGTTGTTGATAAGACTCAAATCCATGACCTCTTGGTGCACATACACTTGCTATTACCATTGTGACACATTTATCTCTTTGCTAAATTTGTATCTCTTTTGTTATTTGTATGTTAACATCCGAGTTCAATAATATTTACTTATAGTAATTATTAAATATATATTTCTAGCTTATATTTAATGTAATGTATTTACTCAGCTAGTTAAGTATACTTAAAAAAAATTGAACAAAATATTTTATTTACTTATGGTAATTATAATCCGTACCTTTAGTTTAAATTTACCTAGGTTTGGTGTCGGGTTATCTCTATTTATCATTTAATTTTATTTTTTTATGAAATATAATTGCGTTAATATTTTTTAACACACACATTTACAATTTATAATATATTCTTCTATGATATCTAGTTTGAAATTATTATGAGATTAAAATTTATCAACAAATTATATGAGATACATTCACTTATTCTCCCGCTATTGATATTATTACTTCTACACATCCCCCTGTTAGTACAATTACGTTCACTGCTCCTTCAGTTACTGTTGTTTCTTTGACTATTCCCGCTATTTTTATAGTTAAATTTACTTTTTCCGTTAGTTTTATCAAACTTATATATTTAAATAAATAAAATATTTTCCTTGAATTGAACTGTTAGATAATTTTTCATACTTTCTCCGTTTTTTAAAGTGTTACTTTTATAACATTTGTTGTCACTACTGTTACTTTCACTACTCTCGTCATCTTTATTTATTTTTTTCACTACTCCCGCATTTAATACTGTTAATTTCACTACTCTCATTCTTGCTACTATGACTTTCACTACTCTAGCTACTATTATTGTTACTTTTACCATTCAAATGGGTGATTACTATCATATTTACTACATCAAATGTTGCTACAGTTATTTTCACTATTAATAGAGTTACTTTTAGTACTTATAGAATTTTTTCAGGCTTATATATTAAAGTAAATATGAAATATTATACTAAAATATTATTTAAAAGCAATCATTATTATTCACTAGTTAAAGTACAAATCTAATGTATTATGAAATATTATATCTGTTGAGAATTTTTATTTTATTGATCTCTTTATAGTTTTCATAACCCATTTCATTTACCATTAGTTTAGTTCATTCAAGTATAATATTTGGTGTAATTGAACTTAATTTATTTTATTTGGCTGTTTGATTGAAGGTATTCAGGAAAGAGAAAGGGAAACAAAACCATTGATACCCTTTGTTTGTGTTTGTTTGACCAAAACAATCATTACCTTACCTCCTTCTTTACCCCAAATTCCTTTACATCCTTACCCCTCACCCCCAAGGTATCCCATTCTCATGGCCACTACCACCACGCCTACCCACAACCATCAGGTCAAGGCTTTCGTCTGTCCACCGGCCGCCTGGTCGTTGGCGACCTACTTACCGGAGCTCCAGCCACCCTTGTCGACCCCAAACAACCACCAACCACCAACCTTTGACCCCCAAACATCTGCCATCATTACCCTAAACACCTACCGGTGCCGACAAACTCTTCCCCTTGACGACGCTCCATTAGTTCTTCACTTGTACTTTCATCCCCTGTTCGAAACTCCTCTCGCCACCACCCTAACCACCACCAAAAAAACCCTTTAAAACCTTCCCCAATATCGTTAATACCATCCCCTACCCCCCGAAAGCTCCAGATCTTGTGTTTTAGGGCGCCGAGGAGATTTTCGGTGTTGGAGGTGGGTTTTAAAGGTTTTTTGGTGGTGGTTGTAGTGGTCGCAGGAGGAGTTTCGCATGGAGGAGGAAAGGACTGCGGGGAAAGGCTAAAAACTGGAAGATGTTGCCGGCGATGATGGACTGTCGCCGGATTCAATGACGTTTTTTGATCAGCAGTGAATGGTATTATTGGTAGAAGTCGGTGCTTGTTGGTGGTGATACTAAAAATGGGTTGTCATAAAATTGTCAGAGATTCCTTTTCTTATTGTTACATACCAAACATGAAGCTAAAATTGGGGTGATCCCATTCATTTCCCTTTCTTTTTCCTTTCTTGTTTCCATTCCCTTTCCCTTTGTTGAACCAAACGCCCTAGTGTACAAAAATACAATGGCACACTAAAATACTAGGTGCATGAAATTGTGATATACATGAAAATGATTATTAGGTGCATGAAAATTATTAAAATGTATTTTGCCTTAATTTCCGTCTATAACTTACAACTTTTTTACCAAGAAATATATTAACTACACATTAAATTGTACATTGAATCCAAATATGTCGTTATTTTAAAAATAAAATTTTGTAAGGTGGAGCTTTCACGGTTCTCATTATCTTAGTGGTTCTCACCTGATCCCAAATCTATATATGTACCTTATATATCTAAGATGCATTTAATGAGTTAATGATATAATATATATATATATATATATATATATATATATATATATATATATAGAGAATCAGGATCTCGTGCGAACTAAATTAGGGTGCGAACCGTACGAACTCCTTTTCAGCCATTTGATCAAACAAATCAAAGGTTACTCTTAGATGACTTATTACTTCTGTCGTTTATCTTCCCCAATCACATACACTAACCCTATAACTCCTTCATCCTTATTCATCAGACCACCACCACCATATCATCTCACCGGAGCTCCGACGTCAACCTCGCCGACACACCACCATTGCTCCTCCATCAGATATCGCTCGTCGATGATGTTTCTTTCCATCCCATCTTCGTCCCTTTCTCTTTCCCTGCAAATTTAATCACCATCGCTCGTTTTCGCTCGTCGCCGGCGACAATAATGTCGACAAAAACCATTTTTCGGCTCCAAATTTGCCGATTATGTCGCTGGAACAATTACTTTGTTGGAATATTACTTTGTTTTTTTGTAGATCTAACAATTAAATCGAGTTAAGAAATTGAATCGTGACTAATTCCAGCGTAGGGTTGGACTGTAGTGGTCGCTGGTGAGTGAGGTGGGTGGTATGGTGGGTCGCGTGGTGATATAGTGATGATGGCGAGGGGAAACGGGTCAAAGGTAAGTCTTCAGCGAGCGGCAGGTTAGGTGACACACCGACATGATTTCTGGTTGTCGTTGAAGTCGTCGGCTTGTGTATAGATAACTGGCGACAACGTTCATGGTGGGGTGAGTGTGGTAGGGGTAGGGATAATGTGGTGGGTGTGAAAGCGGTGCGTTCAGTAGTCACGGTGGTGGTGGCAGGTCTGAGTTCGGTGGCGGTGGTTTGGTAGTGTCGTAATAGTGGAGGCGTTGAATGTGTCATGTGTGTGAGTGGCGGCGGTATAGTGATTGTTGGTGGTGGTGCTGGCGGCGTTGGCGGTGGGGCAGTGGTGATAGTAGTGGTTGTGGTACACAAAATATCAGCTAGCTACATTTTATATTACTACCGGATACATTTGATATTACTAGTGGATACACATGTACCCACTAGTTATATCAAATGTATCTAGTAGTAATAGCAAGTGTATCTAGGTAGTTCGTACGGTTCGCACCGT
>VHZZ01002454.1:6482-21790 GCA_009801015.1 Silene noctiflora
CAAACTAATGTAAGGAAATTTCATTTTTATGATCTTATAAGTCATTTTATAAGCATGCATATACTAGATCTTAAAGAAACTAAATTAACAAGTAAAACAACCTTCAAGACTAAGCATGGCTTATATGAGTGGTTAGTCATGCCCTTTGGCCTCTCTAATGCGCCAAGTACTTTCATGAGGTTGATGACCGAGGTTCTCAGGACTTATTTGGGACGATTTGTGGTGGCATACTTTGATGATATTCTGATTTTTAGCCCCTCCAAAGAAGAGCATCTCAAGCATCTACAAGTATTGTTCAGAACTCTTATAAAGCACAAACTTTATGGAAAGCTAGAGAAGTGTTCATTCATGCAAAGGGAAGTTCAATTCTTAGGGTTCATCATTTGTGATCAAGGAATTCTAGTGGATTAAGAGAAAGTTAAGGCCATTCAATCTTGGCCAATGCCGAGAACCATAACTGAAGTAAGAAGCTTTCATGGCTTAGCTTCCTTTTATCGAAGATTCATCAAGGATTTTAGCACTATTATGGCTTCTATCACCGAGTGTATGAAGAAAGGAGAGTTCTCTTGGAGTGAGAAGGCCAAAATAGCCTTCACTAGGGTCAAAACCCTAATGTGCAAGTCTCTTATTCTTGTCCTACCAAATTTCAACAAGTTATTTGAAGTAGAGTGTGATGCTAGTGGAATTGGAGTTGGGGTCGTGTTATTGCAAGATCACAAACCATTTGCTTATTTTAGTGAGAAGCTCAATGGTGCCAAGCTCAATTACTCAACCTATGATAAAGAATTCTATGCTATTGTTCGAGCCTTGAACCATTGGAGTCATTACTTGAAGCCAAAGCCTTTTGTGTTGCATTCCGATCATGAAGCTCTCAAGTATATTAATGGCAAACACAAGCTCAATCATAGGCATGCTAAATGGGTGGAGTTCTTACAATCATTCAACTTTTCAAGCAAGTATATTGAGGGCAAAAACAATGTGGTGGCCGATGCACTTTCAAGGAGGTTCACCATGTTGAATTTCATGGAACAAATGGTGCTTGGATTTGAGCACATGAAATAATTATCCGTTGAAGATTCGGATTTCAAGGAGGAGTGGGAAAGGGGCTGCCGGAGTGAGGAAGAGGGTTGCCGAGAGAGGGGAAGCAAGTATGTGGTTCAAGAGGGCTTCTTGTTTCTTGGAAACCGCTTGTGTATACCTAAGGGGCCTTATCGGAGCTTAATGGTTCGGGGAAATTCACTCAAACGGTCTTGCCGGTCACTTTGGTATTCAAAAGACTTATGATATTCTCCAAGAGCAATTATATTTGCCTAAGATGCTTGGGGATGTCCAAGATGTCATCAAGAGGTGTGCTTCTTGTCAACAATCCAAGTCTTACTTCCAAAAAGGTCCTTACATACCCCTACCCGTCCCAAATCAGCCTTGGGAGGATGTTGGCATGGACTTCATTGTTGCCTTGCCAAGAACACAAAGAGGGAAGGATTTAATTATGGTTGTGGTGGATCGGTTTATCAAGATGGCTCATTTCATTGCTTGTAAGAAGACCGAGGATGCTTCTAGTATTGCTAACTTATACTTGAAGGAAGTTTTCAAGCTCTATGGTATGCCCAAGTCGATTGTCTTGGACCGAGACACGAATTTTATGAGTCACTTTTGGAGAACCATATGGAAATTACTCAAAACAAGGCTTCTCTTTAACACTTCCCATCACCCCCAAACCGATGGTCAAACCGAGGTTACTAATAAGACCTTGGGCAGAATCTTAAGGGTCACGGTGTGTAAATCTTTGAAGGATTGGGATCTTAAGCTACCTCAAGCCGAGTTTGCGTTCAATAGAGCTCCTTCTTCAAGTACCGGGAAATCTCCATTCGAAGTTGTCTATGGCATTAATCCATTTATGCCTACTGATTTGGCACCAATTAAGAGGGATGTCATTGATTATGATGCCAAGAAAAGGGTTGAAAAAATGCTCCATATCCATGCCCAAGTGAAGAAGACAAACGAGGGTTATGAAAGGCGTGCCAAGAAACCGAGCCACAACAAGAACTTTGAGCCCAAGGACCTTGTATGAGTTCATTTGAGGAAGGAAAGGTTCCCACAAAAGAGGAAAAACAAGCTCATGCCTAGGTCCGATGGTCCTTTCGACGTTATTGAGAAGATTGGTACGAATGCTTATAAAATCAATCTTCCGGGTGAATATGGTGTACATGGGACCTTCAACATTGGTGACTTGAGTCCGTTCTATGAATACTTTGAGGATGAATATGTCAAGGATTTTAGGGCAAATCCTTTTCAAGAAGAGGAGGTTGAAACGGAAGTGCCAACGGAGTCTTGCGGTTTGGGTCCTTCGGCCAATTTGAGGTCAAACTCAAAATCCGCTTAAGAACATGGTCCGTTTTTTTGTCATGTCTCAATTCTATAATGAATTTAGAGACTTTTGTTGTTGTATGAGCCACACGGCTGCCTAGGGCTGCTAAGCCTTGCATTTTTATTTTATTTTTCTTATATTTTGTTATACATTAGATTGTATTAATGATGGATGGTCAAGATTAGAAATCTTGGACTATATAACCAAGACTTAGCCTATGTAAAAACTCAGATTTGGCTTAATGAAAAACCAAGTAAGAAACCAAGTGTTTTCTTCTTTAAATCTCTTATTTGCTTAGTGCTTGAAGAGCTCCTTTGCTTAGTGCTTGGATTTGGATAATTTATTTGTTTGTGGGCTTTGAATTGTCTTAGGCTTTTCCTATTGCTTAGTGTTCGGGATTAGTCATATCTCTGGATTATCACGCCTCTTTCAAACGAATTGTGCTTGCAATTCGAGGCTCATAGTGAGGTCTTTTCCTTAGTTCAAATCGAGTTAGAGGTTTCACTCCAACTTGTTAATCAGAGCTTAGGTTTAGTCTTGTGAGTTAATTTTCCTAACTACATTCAAAAACACAAAAAACAACCATGAGTGAAACAAGTGAGGAAAGATTAGTTGGTCTTGAAAACAAAGTAGACCGATTAACAACCAATGTGGACCTAATCTTGGAGTCCATCACAACCTTGATGACGAATGTGCCAACACCACCAAGAGGCGGCGGACGACCACCACCCCAACGTGGCAGGGGCAGGGGCCGTGGGATGGCAGCAAGGGTCCGGGAGGTGGATCCAACAGAGGAGGAGTTGCACTCGGATTCAGAGGGTTCGTTGGTGGAATATTATCATGAGGAACATCCTAAAGACCTAAAGATAGTTATCCCAGACTTTCTTGGTAGCTTAAACCCCGATGACTTGTTAGATTGGTTTAGGACCATTTAAAGGGTCTTTGAGTTTAAGGGATACTCGGATGCAAAATCTTTCAAAATTGCAATCCTTAAACTCAAGGGATATGCCTCTCTTTGGTATGAAAATCTGAAAAACCAAAGAAGGAGGGAGGGTAAGGATGACATTAAATCTTGGACCAAAGTAAAAAAGAAACTTAAAGAGAAATTTTTACCAAGAGACTATACTCAAGACATGTTTATAAGACTTACCCAACTAAAATAAGAACAACAACCTCTTGAGTCTTACCTAAGAGACTTTGAGCAACTCACTCTACAATGTGAAATAGATGAGAAACCGGAACAAAAAATTGCTAGGTTTATTGAGGGCCTAGATGAAAAAATTGCTCAAAGAGTCCGATTACAACAAGTGTGGTCTTTTGATGAGGCCGTTAACCTAGCTCTAAGGGTCGAAAGGGCAGGGAAGTTGAAGACTACTCCACCTAAATTCACGGCCAAAACAGGCCACTACCCCAAGCCCTATACACCAACCGAGACCAAGAACAAGGATACCTCAAACACACAACCAAAACATCCTATTTTGGCAAAGGAAAAGCAACCGAAACCTCACAAAAGAAAACCATTGGCCTCAAAAAATGCTTCCAATGTCAAGGATTTGGTCACTTTGCCAAAGATTGTCCAACCAAAAGAGCCCTTAGCACCTTTGAAGTGGTTCATTGGGGGGAGGATGATATTCTTGTGTGTGATGATAATGAGAGTGGTGGGGAACCGGGGGAGGCTGAACTTGTCATGTCGGATTCGGGTCTTAGCTTGGTCACATGGAGAGTAATGCATACACAACCCCAACCTTTAGAAATGGACCAAAGACAACAAATATTTCGATCTAGGTGTACCATTAAGGGGAGGGTTTGTAACTTGATCATTGATGGGGGGAGTTGTACCAATGTGGCCTCTAGTGTCCTTGTTGAGAAGCTATCTTTACCCACACAAGACCACCCTTTTCCGTATAAGTTGAGATGGCTCAATAAGGGAGCCGAGGTTAGAGTTGATAAACAATGTTTGGTTACTTTCTCTATGGGTAAAAACTATGTGGATGAGGTTCTTTGTGATATTTTACCAATGGATGCTTGTCACTTGTTACTTGGGAGACCTTGGGAATTTGATCGGGATTCAGTACATCATGGGAAAGAGAACACTTACTCTTTCAAATTTGCTTCAAGAAAAGTCATATTGTCACCATTGCCACGCACCATAAAATCAACAACACCATCTTCAATGCTTGAATCGTCAAAGGAGGTCTTGCTAATCAATGAGGCCGAAATGTTGCAAGAATTGAATGGGGGAGGGAGACGTGTATATGCTGATGGTTACAGGGCTCTCCACGGAGGCATGGGATGGCCGAGAGGGGCACGGGCAGCAGGACTCAACCACGGCCAAGGCGGGGCTGCCAAGGGAAGTCCAAGTGTTATTTGATTCCTATGGAGATGTCTTTCCTAATGAACTTCCTAGTGGGTTGCCTCCTCTTAACAGGGAAAATTGCACATCAAATTGATCTTATTCCGGGAGCCTCTTTACCAAACAAAGTGGCTTATAGAAGTGACCCGAAAGCCACTCAAGAGTTGCAAAAAAAGATTGAAGAACTTGTGAGTAAGGGATTTGTGAGGGAGTCATTTAGTCCTTGTGCGGTTCCGGCATTACTTGTTCCAAAGAAAGATGGGTCATGGAGGATGTGTACCGATAGTAGAGCCATCAACAATATCACCGTTAAGTATAGGTGATGATTTGGCAGATAAAGGAGGCGGAGGCCGTGTTAATGAAGGCGGTTTCCAGGATGTTGCGTGCAGAAACTGTCTGCAACTAAGTCATACAAGTAGCCGAAACAGGTACCTCATGATACATTGCTGTCATAGGTCTTATCTGTGGCGGGCATGACCATTTGTGTATAAATGTCCATGCGGGAACACATGGATCAATACACCATAAGGTAGTGGTTCTTTGACATGCTTAGCTTGCTTACAATTGTGATGTGTCCAATTTATGTATGATTTAACCCCCTATTTTAGCTCAATTTTATTTGATTATTGCACTTTTATTAGTGTATTTGTGAGCTAATTCCGTATTTTAGGTATTTTGCTTGTGTTCATTGCATTTTTAAGGAAATAAAGCATTTGGTAGCTTTTTCCTGTCAAATGAGCAAACACAGAAGTTCACGAGGCTAAGTGAAAACAAGACTTGATCATGAGAAGAACATTTTGGGTTGATGTAGCAAATGTTGAAATGAAGCCCAAATGAATGAGTGGATTGGTGAGAAAGTAAGGAAATGAATCCCTCATGAAGATTAGAAGCCAAGATTAGGATTCCCCAAGGTGCAATTACCCGGAAAATTAAGGCGAGTTAAGACGGAATTCTTGGATTCCGTATGGAGTTAATGATGGCTTTATGAGGAAAAATCAGATTCTCTCGACCCCGATATGGGTTGGGTGTTCCCGATCGGGATTGCCCCCATTTGGATTCTTTACGTTTCACTTCTAACCCCTATATAAAGGGGGTTGAATCCGACACTTAGGGATATCTTTCTCATACGCTTTTTACATATTTCCATACACTTAGTTTCAGAAATATTGTTCTTTGTTTTCAATTGTATTCACAACAATGTCCATAAGTTATATTTCAAGTTATATTACAGGTTATTTTGGTTATCATTATTCTTCATTCTCAAGTTCCATTTCCTTGTTTCGGTAATCTTTTGTTCTAGCATTTTCCTTCGTTATATTCATTGATATTTTCATTACTAGTTTAGTTTGTTATTTCATCATTAGTTGTAATTAGTTAATCGTTATTAGCATTTCGCATCGTAGTAGCTCATTTCGTTTCAATATCAAAGTCATCTTCATTATAGCATTTCTCTAGCAATTCCATTTACATTTCTCATCATTAGTTATTTCAATTACATTTGCATTTCATCATTAGAATCCTTATCATTAGTCATTTCTCTTATTCATGTTATTTAGCATTATTTATCATTATCATTCTTATCATCCATTTAGTTATTACATTGTTATCATCATGTTTATGTCAATCATTTCAATCATTTTTAGTTTAACTTTCATCATGTGTGAGTAGTCTTTTAGTTTGGGGATTAAGGGAACCATACATAGTTATTATTTATATATGTTGAATTAGGATGCCATAATATTGTATACTTGTTTCTATCACATGCTTGTATTATATTGTTAGTCTTTGATTATTGATCACAATCCTTGATTAATTTGTTAATTCGTTCTGTAAGTCGAGAGACATTGAATTGAATTAGACTAAGCATGTTATAGAAGACCGATCTAGCCATAGCGAGAGATCATTAGAACCCGTTCTTTGGTTGACAATAAGGCCGAGAGGTGGTTGTCATAAGACCTAAACAACTATCATTATTATGCATTCCTAGCTTAACATGGACCATTATTTCCATGCATGTGTGACCCGATTCCCCTAGGCTCTTTCATTTATATTTTAATCAATCATTTTTATTATTGTTATAATCACCAAACTTTCAAACCAAAAGATAAATCGACCTAGATAGAATTTTATTTATAACATTTCATTAAGCAACTCCTGTCTCCTTGTGTTCGACCCCTATCTTACTACATTCATTTGTTAGCCAAATCTAAGGTATTTTTGTTAGGTATGCGATAGCCTATCAAATTGTAACCTGAAGCTTATATACTATAGTGGCATGTATTACTCCCTCCTATTCACTCAGATGTTTGTATTTTCATTTTTTTGTTGGCATGTTCAATTAGATGTTTACGTTTACCTTTTTTTTAGGCGTGAATTAACATGTACATATGCACTCACCCACTTGCACATGGCCTTTTCTAAAATCTGCAACAAAAGCAAATGTAAACTTCTAATTGAATAAGAAAGAGTACTACTTACTGGGATTCTTGAAGAGTTAAAGCATTTGATGTCCAAGTTTTACTATTTTGTTCCTACTGAAATCTTTGGCGAGGTTTGCTATCTACCTTCTCCTTCCAACCTTCTCCTGTAACACCCCGGCCTAAACCTAGAGTTGGGAGCGGTCACTCATGGTAGCTTGCTAGGCTGTGTACATGGCTTACAGATCAACACAGGTCCTTTCTAGCGCATTTTGTCCTCACTCATGCGCATCACAGAAACCTTTCCGGGAGGTAACTCATCCTAAGACTGCTAACTGTGGAGTTCTTTCGCATGGATAATTAGAAAAGAAAGTGTACTTTGTTGATATGAGTAGTACTTTCAATCCCTTTAAGCACTAGTCAGATTTTAAGCCAATCAATGGACCTCTTCAAGAGAGTATTCCACCCGAATAACGTCTTCGGTTCAGTGGAGTATTACATCTCCCTTTACCCTCTCACAATCGATTAGACTAATATATATTGGGTTGTGTTGGAAGACAAGTGGATCAAGCAAAACATACGATATTTTAATTGGTTGTGTGAGGAGAAGGTAAAAAAGAAGGTAGATAATATTTTAAATTTTTTGATACAATGCTTGATGAGGATGATAACATTTTACACGTTTTAATTTAGCCTCTTTGTGTTTAGGTAGATGCTCTCTTCTCATTTTTGGTATCCGATCCTTTGTGTTCTTCAATTCCTTGCATTTTTAGCATAGCTTTGATCTCTAAGTTGAAGTAGTAGTTTAACTGAAGGTCTGAAGTTATTTCTGAATTCCGAGATCATTATTTCAAAGATAGTTTTGATGTAACTTGGATTTAAATTTGGTTCATGAGTATTATATCTCAATTAACTAAATTAGATGACATTTGCATGATGGAAAGTACTATATAGAGAAATGTAGTACATATAAATGAATTATTCAACACTTTTGACAAGGAAAAAAATTAAACTCGCCACCTATTATCTACGATACGTCCATACTCTTGTCTTAATCATTACTCAGTAGGCTTAGATTTTTAGACCCTCTCCTACAAGAATTTAGGGAAAGGAGAGTTATAATTACGTGGCCCAAGAGGAATGACTTGAATAAATGATACATCCTCAAATTGCCAGCCCTCCACATTAGAATTTGGGATACATAACCATCTGTACATCAGTTGAAGATCTTTCCTCTGTGAGTCTGTGACTATGGCATCAAGTCCATCAACCCTACAAAGATCTTTGACTATTAGCAAGTGACACGTGTCATAATGATAATGCTTGATTTATTTAACCGGTATACCACGTTATCGTACCCTTCTCCAATTGAAAAATTAAAATTTATCATACTTTTTTAATAAGAAAGCATAATCTAAGTTAAATAAAAAGAAAACATTCTTATTAATTAAAGTGTATGATAATATGATACACTCAGTATACCTTATATTTTGGCAGTTGATATTACGATTGGGAAGTGAGTCAGCTTGAGTTACACGTAAGCTACTAATAAATCTAGGTGGCCGAATAATTAATGCCCAAGTGTAATTATATAATTCGAGTGAATAATCTATTTCCAGCCAGAAGTGTCATTCAAGAGGATGCGAAAGAGATGGATAAAGTGAAATCAAAATAGTCGTATTTCATGATTCTATTTCCCCCACCCAATTTATTGCTTGCTACCTTCATCACCTCCATGTTCATGTCGAATTGTCGATGAGTTAGATTTTATCATAGCTGTATTTCGAATCGCAAATTCTCATCGAAGATGGACATTATCCCTTCATAAGCTGAAAACGATAGTGTCTCTCTCACAATATGCATGTGACGTTATACATGGGATGCTTCATTTCTACCCCCACTTGCCCTCCCACTTACTTTATTGTGAGAGGGGTAATATCAGTTTTTAACTTGTGACCGATAATGTTACATGTTATAATTTGTCTCCCTTAAAATGGGGTTATTTGTTTGTCAATTAAAACCGGTTAAATACTATTCTTTTCCTCTCAATCATTTTTTTACCTTATAATAAAATGAACATCTTCGTCTTAAACAAGAATTTACGTAGTTCAAATATATTTATATATCAAATAAACCACCTTCATAAAGTCATACCCCGTATAATTCTACAAATTTATAATAGAGCAGATTTAGTTGGGGAGATTTTTGTCGAGTCATCACTCATCAAGCTAAAATTGATACCACACTTTTCGGAAAATTAATATCAATAAAGTGAAACACAAATACATGTGTAATGTGGTTTTTTAATAGACTGGTATATATAAAAAGGAAAATGAGATGGCGCCACCCGGTGGCACCGAAATTGAGTACCACCGGGGGTATTTATGTCAATTGCTCAGTATTTTATCATTTTTCTGAAATAAGTAAATAAAGGGTACAATAGTATTTTTGCTTACCCCTTAATTCTCTCAACTAACATTAATGAACCTGAATGTCTTGTTTCTAATTCCGTAATCTCACAKCTCACAGCATATASATGGCTGCTACTACATCATTAATCTATAATCTCCAACTTCCCTCACATAATTACTCATATTAAATTTTAATACATCATGTAAGAGCAGACTGTGAAAGCGATTGTCGTCGAACAATTCGATGTGACAATTAGCAGCATTCAACCAAAAATTTACAAAGGCTTAACCTATAAAAGTATACAATTGGCAATAATTATAAGTTTAGACTCCTTATAAGCTAGAGAAATATAATTAGCAGGAGCCCTTACTTTTACGGGCTGGCAAAGAAAAGCCCCCCGGCGGACGCAGAAATTTTGGTTTGGGAGGGCGATGTAGTGGGTAACGGAGTTTTAAAGTTCGAAAGGTAGAAAGAATTAGTTTTAGAATCTTCTTCACGACGGATCGTTTCTAATTTTTCTTTCGTCGGCTTATAGATGAAGAACTCAATATATGAAAAGTGAAGTAGATGAAAAACATAACACAAAGATGACAAAATGTAATTATCGATGAAGATAATTTAGTTTAAATTAGATTAATATTAAATAAATTGTTTGGATGTAATAGTAATAAATAAAATTTAGTTTAATTAAGAGTTTAATCATAATTGAATCGATATAAATTACATACATACCCTTAAAAATTTGACGCAAAAATGAAAATAAACAATTTTATTTTTTTCTTTTTCTTTTTCTTTAATCATGGTGGCGCCGAGATTTGGTGCCACCCGGTGGCGCTATATCACTATCCTTTATAAAAATACTTTCTATTTTATCTAACCCAATTACCAATTTTTTTTTGTGAGGGTAGAAATGTTTTTAATGAATTGTTTTACACTATGCTACCCAACCAAGTTTACACCACATGTCTTCGCCTGATTAAGTGAGCGCTCTCACATGCTTCTGGTCTTGCATGTCCACGTGTCCCACTTAAAATTGTGCGGCTTAGGCTCAAGTTGAACCTTGTGTTCCGATATCACTTGTTGTGCGAAATATATTGTTGATACCTCTTGTTAGGCCTCTGCTGCGTCGGTGTCTACTATTCATAATAGTAAAATATTGTACCTTCACGACCTCGTGCTATTATATTTATTGACACTTATAAACATGATCTTTCATCTTTATAATACCGATACGGAATATAGACTTACAACCTAACAAAAGCGAAATATGTTAAATTTAGTAAAAATTGTGGATTTACGGAAATTAGTATGACTGCATTACCACGAAAAAATCACATTATATGAAAAAAATGACATAATATTCTGTGGGAATGCATGGACAATTTCACATTCGATAACATTTATGTGATACTAATGTTGTTTACAATGCTCTCATTGAACGTGTTGACTATACTTATTGTAGGCACGGGCTAGCTCACCATTTTTCAGGTACGTACCACTTTTGTTAAGGTATACTGAATATTCATGCTACGTTATGAGCTGGCCTGCTGTTTTAATTTGGTGTAACTCACAAGTCTACTTAATAACTCACTACCTTCCCCTTCTTCCCTATAAATACACCATCTCTTCATTTCTATACCATTTCATCTACACACATAATACGTCATCCAACTGGGTTAGTCCCGCTTCTTTTCAACAAAAAAAAAAACATTTCATCTTCAGTAATGGCAATAATTACATTATTTATTTTGATTTTCGTGTTGTCGTCGTCCTCATCTTCGCCACCCTTGGTTTGTGTGGGCGCGACAAGACCCTTAGGCCTGAAGCCTGAGAGTGTTTTTGTGGCAACGGTGCCGGAGGCAAGTGACAAGGCACACACTGGTATATTTAACGGCAAGACGTTGGACGATTGTTTGCCTAAAGGCCGGTTTAGGCGTGACTCGGCCCCAAGCCATTACAATAATGAAGATACTTTGGGTTCTACATTGTGTTCAAATGCTAGAGTTGTTGTGGCACCATCTACATCACCTTAAGTTCTTTAGTATGGATGCATTATTTATGTGTAATTGTGTATACTTTAAAAATTTAGGTTATACTTCATATTACAAAGTAGCTCATTAGCATATATACAACCCCAAAATGTATTACGATGAAAAAAAATATGTTTTTATAGTGATTGAAAGTAACGCAAGTTATTTTGATTATAAATTTTATTCCAATTATCTCAATCACAAGAAGCAAAGAAGAAAATACGAGTAAGTAAAAACAATAAGGATAACATTTGAAGCTAAATCTACCAATCGCTCCACGACTTCGTTCATCTAATTCATCGTTCAAGATATATAGTAAGGAGTAAAGTTGGAAATGTAATTAACTAAATCATAAAGTTAGAACACTTTGTAAAGTTAAATGGAAAAATTATCCTATAATGAAGAAAACACATAATTTTGAATAAGTCATAACCAAAAAAAAAAACTACAAAATATACCGGACAAAGATGTTGAAAATGTTGTTTAAGCTACTTATACTACACTTACTCGTCTTGGTTACTCACTTACCTCAATTCCGGGGCAAAGACCATAGAGTTTGACGATGATCTATTTTTTTTTAATAAATTTTGAATGTTCGACATGTACAAAAATTTATTTGTATGTAGCCTATGAGGCTATGATCTACTTAAAACATTTATAAAAATCACAAGTTTGTTTTAAAAAAGCTGAATAACAATAGCTACAAATAAAAATATAAGACTAATCTCTCACAAATCCGTTGTAGTCTAGTTGGTTAGGATACTCGGCTCTCACCCGAGAGACCCGGGTTCAAGTCCCGGCAACGGAATTTTTTATTTTGCGTTGAAAATTGAAACCTCCCTTAAAACCCTTTTCTTCAATCAAATTTATTCTTTCCTTCAAATTTAGGCTCTTTGATTCTTCGCAAAATCCCTAAATTTTATTTCATTTTCCAATTGCTTCTTCAATAATCAAATTAATTTCTACATACTTCTCGAAGAATCATAGGTAAATAAACGCTTTGATCTTTTGATTTTTGTAATTGGATTTTGTCATGATTTTTTGATGATTTCTGGAACAATTTTGTATTCTAATTAATTATTAGTGTTTTTTAGTATGATTAATGTGTTGAATACGAAGTTTATTAAATTTTAGGGTTTTGTAATCATCTCGCAATTTATTATTTATCAGGTGGTATAACAAGTTTATCGTATTGATGGATTCTTAAGTGTAAAACTTGGAAACTTGGTTTGATTTTTGTGCGTTGTTAGAACATATGCTGAGAAATTGGATGAATTAGGGTTTCGGGTTTCAGAGCTTTTGTTGCTATAATCGTGAAACTTGGTTAACCAAGTGTGATTTTTTCTTGTTTTCTGGGTGCTGATTGCTCACTAGCGGATAATCCTTATCATTGTAGTGTTATACAGAATGGGCCAAAATGCCAAATGCAGTAAAATTCATCTTTGAAAGTGTTCCAAACAGGTTCATCCACTAACGAAGACCATTATGATTGCTGTCTCGTAGAGTATATGCTATAGTTTTGAGACTGGTTACATTTAGGATTCATAGTTTCATACTGATTTGGAGTTGGTTGCTGAAGGTTTAGAGCATGGTTGGCCTCAATTCTCAAAAATGAATTTTTGTTTTTCAAGCGTAATTTTTCAAAAGAAGAAGCAACAAATTGATTCTTCTATTTCTATGGGCAAAAATATGGATTTTTAGCTTTGGGAAATTTTTTGTTTAACTTTTAGAAAATGATGTGTTTGGCCAAAAAGTGTTTTTGAGGCCAAATATTAATTTTCTTGATGCTTGTTGATTTGAGGTAGCTTGATTTATGTCGAGATAGATGAGAATTAAGTAATCGGGAGGGAAGTTGACTGTTATTAACTAAGACTTATGTTGGCTTGTTAGAATGTTTAGTCCTCAGTTATCTTGCTTTGTGCCATTTTCGATTATATGACTTACAGGTGTGACAATTTGTCACTCATTGATTATGTTTGATAATGGTCTGTGATGTGATATTATATGACTTACAGGTGTGACAATTTGCGGTTCTAGATACAGGCTCCTGTCGTAGTTGGGCCTTCGTCTAGGCTGTGTTTGTAGCAATGGCTATCGTAAACGATGATATGAATGAAGATAATGTTCATTCATCTCTTTTGGATTCTATAACCTCCAACATCGGTGAAGCAAGACTCTCCAATGATGATCTAGCATGGGCCGATTCTTGTCTGAATGATGATCTGTTGGCTCCTTCCAATACCAATTGGTCTTCTATCAAAGATGCCTTGTTGGAGATACTTAGTTCCCAATCAGGACCAGATGATTCTGTTGCAGCTCAAAATAATGCTCAATTTAGTATTGATGAAGATCTAAGTGTTCACAATTATGTAGCTGGTCTATCATTTGGTAGAGAAACTGATGATGACGAGGATCTCGTTGATGATGTCATTGGAGATATTGAAAACATTGAAATTTCTGATGATGACGAGGGTAATCTTATAACAGCAAATAAAAGAGGTTTGGTGAAAACAAGGAGGCGTATTGAGAATGTTTTTCGTCCAAATTATTCCGAGGACATGGTCAAAGTGGATAACAATGACACTGGTACGGACCTTAATTTGACAACACAGGAGCTCCTGGACTCTGTATCAGAAGACATATTTAAAGTTTGGGATTTGGGAATTTCTGAAGAGCAAGATGATTTCACAAAGCAATTGGACAAAGCCTTTTCTGACTTCCCTCCACCAATTCAGCCGAACCCTGATGATTCTACTGTATGGGAAGATGGGATGCGTGTATCTGTGAATGATCTCGTTTCTGGCATGGGTGATCTTTCTCTGAACCAAAATACAAAATGAGACTTCTGGTAGCTCGTTGAGCAGTTAGTGACTTAGTATATTACTATATACACTCATATGACATCTTTATGACCTTGTGATCAGACATTGACAGCCAAGAGGAGTTTCTGTGAACTTGAGTTAGCTTCTATCTGTGATTGGAGTAGAAACTTGTACTATCGGGATTGTCCGTTATCGGTTCTTTGCCTGGTTTTAGAATACATGTTTTTTAATTTTGGTTTGTAAATACTGTTTTCCTTATTTCAGTGCTCTTTTTAATACTCCGTCAGTCTTTCCTTTATTTGAGAAAATTCTTAAATCTTAACGTCTTTCCTTTTATCGAGTTATTTCTGTGTTTCAGTTTATCAAGTTAACAAATCCTTATTTTTTAATCTTGAATCAAGGGTTTGGTGTTGTCATGATAACTGTATATTTCGAAATGGTACTGACTATCTGGTTCGCATATTATTCGGGTGGAATTACCCGACCATTCGATGATTAGGAACATTTATTTTAAAAACAGATGCTTTTGAAGTTCTTCAATGTTTAATATAGCAGTAGCTTGTATATATCTTGAAGGGAAATACTATCCACCGTCTCCTTTGGGCATTCTCTCCAACCTTCTCCTCTAATACACGATTAAAAACATTTATTTTACGCGCTTCTTTGACGTTTTTCCAAGAAAATCTATATCTATATATATTATTAAAAGAGGCTTTTCGAGCGATATTAGAGCGTCCACATCATCTTTTTTAGTTTTAGGAAAGTATATTATAAAATCTTGGATACTACGTAATATTTTTAATATCAAAGTTGTATTTTACATAAAAGAATTTTTTTATTATCAATCTAACAAAAAAGTATAATGCAAAACATTTAGAAACTTAGATATTTGAATTCGTTGCGAAA
>VHZZ01002454.1:24220-38695 GCA_009801015.1 Silene noctiflora
TTGCGCATTTATTACCAAACCGTATCCGTATATACGGATTTCGTATACACGGTTTTTCCGGGTACCCGAAAACCGTATATATAGTTAAACCGTATAAGATTCGTATAGTGATTTTTGCGATTTTTAAAACCGTATACCCGATACGGTTTTATCGGGTATACGGTTTTGCCTACCCCAATTTGTCCCACATTGAAAAATAATGTAGGTGATGAATATATACTACATATAAATAGTTGAATTGTCCTACATCAACAGATAATCATAAGGTTGAGTTATCCCATAATTATAAATGAGATTATCATTGAACTTCGGTATCAATCCAAAAAATTTGAGTCTTTCATATTGTCTTCTCCTCTCACATAGTTGTAATTTTGTATCCCTGTCTAATTTGGTGTACATGATTAAAATATTCTTTTCAGATAAAATAAAACATAAAAACATCAAAATCTGGCTGATTCTGCAGGTCCACGTTCATTGTACTCTAGAAAAGTGAAGAAAACCAGTGTTGGGTTATGGAGGGACCCACAACTTTGATGAACGTTGATGCTCCATCAACAAGACATCAGCTTGAAATGTCTGATTTAATATGGCAAAAATAAATCAGTCGTTAAATTGGAAGGAGATAACCATGGCCTCAAAATTCTTTGATTAACCATAGCCATGAATTCCTATCATGCTAAAAGACAAGCAAAGGAAAACCAGAGCCTTCTATTCACTTTTCACAGGAATACAACAAAACCTGTCTGGTCAGCAATGGAGGAAAATCACTACTTTTCTTATAATTTTTTCCATTTCTTTTTATTTTTCTCTTTTCTTGAGGTGGACGGAATATCAAACCCCGGTCACTGCAAACGTGGTCTGCCAAGTAAGCAGATATCGTCCACGTGTCTTATCCTCAGTGGCTGAGGCATGTTAGTCTGATACTATGCACAAAGTACAGTTATAAAATGCACTACTGACAAGTGAGTGTCTGTGTGGTAGAGCTCCTCTTTGCATATCTTTTGGTTAAGTCTATCAGGCTCTTTAAGCACATAATAACTGTTGTAAGATGGCCTCAGCATCTCTTCTAAAGACTTCCCCAGTGCTTGACAAGTCTGAGTTTGTCAAAGGCCAGACTCTCCGTATTCCTTCAGTTGCCGGAGTCAGGTGCCACCCAAATGGTCCATCTTTTCTCACCATCCGGGCTTCCAGCTCGTACGCCGATGAGCTAGTCAAAACCGCGGTATGTTACCTATTTTATACTATCTCATTTCTGAATCTCAAATCTTCATGGTTTATAAACATGATTTGTTTGAACTTTGATGTGAGCTACAATTGTATGGCAAACTGGCAAGGTATAGATGATTTGGAAGTTGGAAACTATCTAAAACTTTGCATAACTTGATGGTAGCTAGGTTTATGTAGGGGTTGATCTAGCTTACTTAGAGCCTTAGAGGTTTTGAGGTTTGAGACCATGGGACTGTTAAACTCATGAGGAGAGCTTTATAGCATACTTAGCTTTAATCTATACTAAATCGAATGGTGTACACCAAAAATAGTATTTTAGGGGTGTTCTCAGAAGTTCAGAGTTTGTAAGAGCTGAGGGAAATATCATAACACTTTGGCCCTGCAGAAAAAAAGAATAAAAATCCCACACTCTATGCTTGCTGATGAATACATTATGCCTAAGAATGCTTTTTCTCATAATCTCATCTATAATGAGGTGCAAACGCTAGTTGGGGGTTCAAACTTAGATTAATTGGAGCCACTACCGCCAGTTAAACCAGTAGGCCAGGACATGTACAGCCTGAGTAGCTAATTAGCTATTAAAAAAGCTCTTTTCTTCTTGTCGATGATATTCTTGCTGTAGAAACTTCTGGTGCAGATTCTTGGTACCTTGCAGAATCTGCTGTCTTACTGCAAATTTCAACATACTGCTGTACTAAATACTAGACGAAAATAGTTTAGCTACTGATATGATTTGGGAACACAGAAAACCGTAGCATCGCCTGGGCGTGGAATTTTGGCCATGGATGAGTCCAATGCAACCTGTGGGAAACGTCTAGCCTCAATTGGGCTAGAGAACACTGAGGCCAACCGGCAAGCCTACCGTACCCTCCTTGTATCTGCCCCTGGGCTTGGTCAGTACATTTCTGGTGCTATCCTCTTTGAGGAGACTCTTTACCAATCCACCACTGAGGGGAAGAAGATGGTGGATGTCCTTAATGAGCAGGGGATTGTTCCTGGCATCAAAGTCGACAAGGTTAGTCTTTTCATATCCACATAGCAGTGTTATATAACTAGTCTAATTTTAGTCAATTTAAGCAGTTTATATGCGGTATTTTCTTCCATTAAAGATGTTAGTTTGATTCATGTGTTATGAAACAGGGTCTGGTGCCACTTCCTGGTTCAAACAATGAGTCATGGTGTCAAGGTCTTGATGGCCTTGCTTCTCGTTCTGCTGCTTACTACCAGCAGGGTGCCCGCTTTGCCAAATGGTATATGCAGATTTCTCGTTTGACTCCTTTATTAGAGCAGTGAGCCGTACATGAGACAGTCTCACATGTGAGACCAGCTTTAAATACACATACACCTTATTCAATTATATGATAATTGGGTTGGTCTCACATGTAAGACCATCTCATACAAGTGTTCTTGCTTATGACTGAACCACTTTATGTTATTTCCGTTCTACGTCTACTTCTCATACAGTATCACACCCATCTCAGAGCAGTGAGCGTCTTAATTACAAATGTTGGGGTAATGGGGTTTCTCACATTAATTAAGGAGTAGAAAGTGAACAATTCATGTCTATATAAATAAGACAGTCATTCAGTGACAAGGCAGACAACCCATACGAAAGGTTGACATTCACTCTAGGACACGAGAGTCTGAAATATTTTTTTCACCATTATCTTGATAATTTTGCTACTCGTAGGCGTACTGTTGTGAGCATTCCCAATGGCCCATCAGCCTTGGCAGTGAAGGAAGCAGCTTGGGGTCTTGCACGCTATGCTGCTATTACCCAAGTAAGCAGATCATAGCAAATTTAATATTCCGTATTATTCTTTTTTTCCCCTTTTTTTCATACCAAGTAAAAATTTAAATGGGACCATTAGATTGGATCATTGGATGAAACTTCATCCAAATAAGCTCCTTAATTCCTACTATGTGGTATGTGCAGGACAATGGATTAGTCCCAATTGTGGAGCCAGAGATACTTCTGGATGGTGAACATGGTATCGACAGAACTTTTGAAGTTGCACAGAAGGTTTGGGCTGAGACATTCTTCTACTTGGCCGAAAACAACGTGATGTTTGAGGGTATCCTCCTCAAACCCAGCATGGTTACCCCAGGTGCCGAGTGCAAGAACAAGGCTACTCCTGAACAAGTTGCTGAGTATACCCTGAAGCTTCTTCACAGCAGAATCCCCCCTTCCGTTCCTGGAATCATGGTGAGTCCATGATCTCTTCGATTGAAATTCTATGAACTTAATTATTTAAGTTGAACTGAACCAAACCAAATTGATTGTGTATAGTTGAAATTAACTGAATTCATTAGAACTAGATTAAACTCGTCGTTTAGATGAAAAGAACATGACGTCATGACCTAATTGGTGTCCTAATCTAAGCTTCGTCTTTACAATATCCAATAAATTGTTTTTAGTTGAATGACTTAATAACATTAGCATTACCTTAGTGCCTCAAGGAACGGTGTGAGAAGCCCTATGCCCGCATGTACTCAACATTATCCCTATTTTAACAAAACAGAGATGTTTCTGGTAAGCCATAGTGACAAATGCATCGATAGTTGCATGGATTGATGGTTATGCTTCTCCATAATATGAATTTAAACTTGTAAGGACAACTCGACAAAGAATACTTTGGTTGAATCGAAGGAATGTACATAGTCCTGTTTCCTAATTTTTCCAATTTGTTTGGAACTGGTGATTAGTTCTTATCGGGTGGGCAATCCGAAGTGGAAGCGACCCAAAACTTGAACGCCATGAACCAAAAGCCGAACCCATGGCACGTGTCATTCTCCTACGCTAGAGCCCTCCAGAACACCTGCTTGAAGACATGGGGAGGAAAGCCCGAGAATGTAAAGGCAGCCCAAGATGCACTATTGATCCGTGCAAAAGCAAACTCCGAAGCCCAGCTGGGAAAGTACACTGGTGAAGGTGAGTCCGAGGAGGCCAAGAAGGGCATGTTCGTCAAAGGCTACACTTACTAAGGCACTAGTCGCACTACACTTCATGTATAATTTAGTTTATTAATTATGTGAGTGGAGAATTTTCTTTCAAAGTTTAAAGGCCCTAATTATGTGATGAAAAGCCTTGAAAGAGACTTAGTTTTGGTAATTACCCGAAATATGTGTACCTTATAACCATGTTTAATAAGAACTAGGGGCCGGCAGTGGCACCGTGCCATTACGCTTCATGCCAGTCCTTTGGATGTAGACTTGTCAAAACTCGGCTCGACCCATAAACTTGATTCGACCTGTTCGCTTTTGTAGAGTCACGACCTGTAAATCTTGACCCTGTCTCGAATGACCTGCGACCCAAGTGAATATAGGGTCAAAAGCTGACTCATAAGAAATAAATTTAAAATGTGTTGGTAATCTTGGGATCTGGTGGAGTTGTAAAATAACTCTACATTATAGAGTTTACCAAGATATACTTAATTATACTCCAGTAAATATTACATTTTGGATTCTAACCAGACCCATATGACCTGAATCCGAACTCGACAAGTTTGACAGGTCTATTTGGATGTGTTTTGGTAGTATGTTGCTACTCAATTCTGAAAATGATCTAGCTGTTTTGGTGCCAAGTCATTTTCATGGCACAAAATTTTACTGTTGTAAGCAAGTATAATGAAGTTATATATATAGAAATTAAAGTAGAAATATATATGTAGTTAGGTAACTTGTCTTAATACACCATTATTACTTTAACTTGAAGGCATATATGAAAATTACACATTTTCAGCTTCAAGTAACAGTCCTAAGAAGAAAACATAGGGTTGTTTTTGTAGTCAATTTTCTACTTTAATTAACATTAATGGTAAAAAAAATAAAGCCAAAATGCAACATCCTTCTCATTAATTACTTAGTCTTTACCCTAAAGAAATACCATCTTCTTCCATTATTTAAGAGCTAGTCTTGATTTACTTGTAACATGTCTTGTATATGATAAATGTTGGTAGTTTTTGTCTAGTCATGGCGATATTTTGTAGGGAGCATCCGCCAAGCAAGTCTAAGAGATGTAGATTTATCTCTTCGGTATTGAAGGATCCTTTCTCTAGCTGTCATGCTTGTCGTCGTTTAAGTCGTCTATCTGACTCAAGCTCGGAAGATGAGGATACTCCCATCAGTGATTTTGAGGATATACAGGAGGTACTGTTATACTTCCTCTGCTTTTTTGATGTCTTGCAAATTTTGTCTCAGCTAGATTGTTTTTTTGGTGTCAAATGAGGCACAAGGCTAGTACAATATAAGGGTGTAGGGGGATTTAAAACCCTTGATCTATTGTCACGATACCCCAGTCTTAACCACAAAGTTATAAACCCTGCTGGCCTGCCACATCTTATCCAAAACTGTCCATTCATCTCGAATTTCATAAAATCTGTTTTCGTAAGTTGTAACAGCAGTCTTTTTTTGGGTCTTTTTCAGATGATTGTATCAATGATTCGTAATCGTGCAATGGAGTCAAAGATCAAAAGAAGTAGCATGATTGAAAGCTACTCTACTGTTCTCCATCCAATATCAGGAGAATTGTTTCCAGGGTCAGTGAAACAGCAATATGATGTTAAGAAGCAAGACGACGAAGAAATTGAAGAGTTTACTTCAGTTAAAAGCCACTTATCCCTTTGTTCATTTGCATCTAATGATGATTATGAAGCATTTTACTCTGTGAAAACCGATTTCTCTTGCTGTCCGAGCTTGAAAGATGCGGAATTAGCAGAAAATAAGTGGTGGAGTTCAGAGGTTTTGGATAGTAAAGAGCTGAGAAGACGCGCAATTATTCAGGAAATATGTCACTGCAAAGGGTGGCCTTTTGGTTTGTGTCGAAAGGCCTTGTTGCTTCCGCCTTTACCGAAATCCCCGGCTGACTCCTGGTCATGGTGCAAAGGCTCTCCTAATGTAGTAAGACACATTAATAACCAAAATGTCTCATCGCGAGAAGGTATAGATTAAACAGTGGTTAATAATAAATGTGGAATACTAGTGGTATGGTTTCCTACATGATTTATGGCAGGCTTGTCAAGAAACTTCAATGTGAAAGTTAGGCGTTTCCCCCAATAGAAAACTCATTAGTTCATCATATAGCTACGTTCTCGACCTTCTCGTGAAACATTGGATAATCGGGAATGTTATATTCTTCCTCCGTTCTTTGTAAAGTACAAATATAAGTGTGAGACAGAGGGAGTATCTGCTAGCTGCCTAGCTTGGCTGTGTAAACTAATGAAGGCATAAGTCGTTTAATTCTTAGACCATGTTTATTGGGGGTGTGGAAGGAGGTGGGGGTGTAGGGTGAAAAGCAAAAAAAGAATAAACAAATTAGACTAAGTTTGATTTTGTGTGTGTTTGGGTGTGCATAGGACTTCCTCCACCCCATTTCAAACCTTACACATGTCAACCCATAATTGGATGAAATGAGTGAAAAACAAACAAAAAAAAGTTACACGCACAACTCGAAGACAACTTCTCCCAACGCGACACTTGGCATCTTTTTATTGGCAATTAATTTTATATCCGTTAGAAACTTTGCAACGGCTATATTTTAAAAATACTTTATAAAAAAAAAAATAAAAAATTTACCAACAGTCATATTTTTTCATGGTCTATAAATAGAGACCAATTTTGATATATTTTTACCCACTTTAATTTTCTTCATTTTCTCCCTTATCTTATTACTCTATTTTATCTCCAAAAAAAAAAAAAAACTCTTAGCACTCAAAAATTTATACATATATATCAAATTATGTATTCAGACGAAAGTTCAAATGATTCAAGTTCTAGCTCAGATAATTCAATTTTAATCACAATGAGTGAAAGATTTAATGATTTTACTCAATGGCATGAACAAAATATKGAGCAAGATCGCTTGTTACAAAATGCTCTTATTTCTCATCTAATTCAATCCTCCACATCTTCAAATCCAACCCCTAGAGCTCGTAGACGATATATTGAAAGAAACCGTGAGGAGGGTCATGCACGTGTATTCAGTGACTATTTGCTGATGACCCAGTATATCCTGCTCATATGTTCCGTCGTAGGTTTCGCATGCAAAAACATGTATTTCTTCGTTTGGTTGACTCTCTTACTGAAAGAGTCCCGTTCTTTCAAGAAGACAATGACGCAACTGGTAGAGGCAACCATACAACATTGCAAAGGTGCACTGCTGCAATAAGAGTTTTAGCTTATGGAGCATCCGGTGACTCAATTAACGAATACTTGCGAATGAGTAATGCCTCTATAAGAGAATCTTTAGTAGAATTTGTTGATGAGGTGATAAATATTTTTGGTAACGAGTACTTGCGAAAACCTAATCAACAAGACATGATAAGGTTACTTTAGGTAGGGGAGCAACACGGTTTTCCAGGCATGATGGGTAGTATTGATTGCATGCATTGGGAGTGGAAAAACTGCCCAACAGCGGGACAATATGCTGGAAGAAATAAAAAGGCGACAATAATTTTGGAAGCTGTTGCGTCGTACAATTTGTGGATATGGCATGCTTTCTTTGGAACTCCAGGTTCGTCTAATGATATTAATGTGCTTCAACGATCCCCGGTTTTCGATGATATTCTAGAAGGTCGTGCACTCCAAGTAAATTTTACTGTGAATGGTAATGAATATAATATKGGATACTATCTTACTGATGGTATATACTCTCAATGGGCTACATTTGTTAAATCGATTAATGCTCCGCAACTTCAAAAGCACAAGTTATTTGCTCAATGTCAAGAAGCAGTTAGAAAAGATGTGGAGCGTGCATTTGGAGTCTTACAAGCTCGATTTGCATATATAAAAAGACCATGTCTTGTTTGGGATCCAATTTTGATGAGAAGAATTTTGATGTATCATCATGCATAATATGATAGTGGAGGATGAACGAGACACTTATGCAAACTATTTTGACACCACCGAATTTGAAGAAGATCTTCAAACWRCAACAAATAGAACCACTAGAGCGACTGTTGGGCCTTCTCAATATTCGACCCGACCATCAAGCCTAACTACCTATATGCAAAGACGAGAACAACTCTGTGATAGAGAGACTCATAACGGTCTAAAAAATGATCTAGTTGAGCATATTTGGCAAAAATTTGGTAATCGTAACTAGTTATGAATTTGTATCGATTTTATCGTTTCTTTTATATGTGATTTGATGTTTTAATGTTATTTTATGTAATCATGTTAGCTAAGTTTTAAATGTAATTTCAAGTTTTATTGTTATTTATGTAATCGAATTAATTAAGTTCAGTAAAAAATGTAATTTGGCTACCGTAACTAGTTATTTATATATTTGTATCATTTTTTAAAAATATTTTTAAAAAAAATTACGGTTTTTAAAATAAAAAATAAAAATGTAAGTTCGTAAATAGTACTATTTTTCATTGACGTAAATATAACCGACTTTGTAAAACAAAAATTGATTGTTAAATAAAGAATAATATATCCGATATAGGGTTTTTCTATTTCAAGATTATTTCACTAATCATGGTAAATATGAGTTTCAACTCTAATTTGTGATGAGATATTTCAACAATCTTACCATAATTAGGTTATTAACCTATGCCCTTGGGCACATGTTGGACCATGGTGAAAGAAAGGTGTTGATAAAGGTAGAAAATTTAGTATGGATTTGATAAAGTAGGTTGTGAAAAAAGAATAATAGATATATGGTTAACCGGGGCCATATCGACTTCTTGAATTGCCTATTTGCTTGATTGTAGTCTTTTATCCATTGTGATCTGTGACTGGTATTTGATTACTCGTCTTGCTGGAAAATCAATGTTAAATGTTTCAAATAATTAAAGGTGAAAGTGAGAAGCTGATTAATAAATTGCGTCTGTAGTCCAACGGTTAGGATAATTGCCTTCCAAGCAATAGACCCGGGTTCGACTCCCGGCAGACGCAAATATAGTTTTTCAGTTTTATTTTTTAACGTGACAAATCTGATTAATGTTTCACATTTGCCGCTCAAACACATTGCTCCCCCATAATTTTATGAACTGTTGTTGTGTACCCTCGAAACTCAAGCCGTGACACATGTAAGAAAAACCGATTGATACAGAAACATACGGTGTAGTTTAGAAGAGGTCGAAGGAGGATAACATAATCTATTAATCTTCATGTTTTTAAGTAGAATAGTCTACATGTAGGAAGGGGGTGGACAGCCATATTTTTTCAGTTCACAGGAATAACCAGCTGGAAAAAATCGGTGGTTATACCATAAATTATAAATAAAATATTAAAAGAGGTTGTAGATTTTTTTGCTTTTTTGTTTTGTTTTGAAAAAGACATAATCACATACTAACTCCAAGGAAGATGGTTGACTATGTCATTTTCACAAGAACTTAGATGATTCATCAAAAGGTTAATTAAATGTACTTGTGTGCTTAATTTCAAGGAAATGTTCATAAAATTTCGTTTTGTTGGAAGTAAGCTTCTTTATTAATTTCAACGACAATTTTGTCAAAGGGTTTATTCGGTGATCTTACCTAAGAAGGTACGTAAGCAACTTTCTCCAGTATGTTGAATGCTGTGTTATCTTGATTAACGGGTCTTTTATCGACCAATCAACTATTGAATTAACAATGAAAATCTAACGTTTCAACGTAAATACTCCGACATTGAAGATTCATTTAAATGATCAGAGAACTTTAATATCTAAAGTTTACGAAGCAGGATGTTTTCAGCTTGGATGAAACTTTGTTATAATTAGATTAATATTATATCTTGCTCAAAGTACACAAAGTTTCTACTAATCCACATATAATGGAATTGTTGAAGTAAAATGTGCAAGAAACACAATGTTACAAATTAAAATCATACCATTTTGTTATACGTTCATGGTATGTAATTAATGACATTGAAATTGAAATTTTAGGAACTTATTTAACACCCACAAGTTAAATTACCAAGTCAAGATCAACCACCACCAATGTTACCTAGGGTAACATCACCAGAAACTTGTTGACCGTGTCGATTTTCGTGGTTTCCTCCAATCTTGCCTATATCAACACCACCTGATTTCTCCTTGTGATTTCCAACTTTGACATCTCCATTGGTTTGTGACCCGGATCCGTTTGAGTTCCCGCCGGAGTTGAAGACGCTACCGGGGAATGCATTGTAAGGGGTAGGGTATCCCCATGTGTAGTAGGGAGGGTACCCACAATTGGTAGGGGAATAATGAGTAGGAGGAGGAGGGTGTTGAGGGTATGTGTATGGTGGGTACCCTTGAGTTTGAGCACCTTGATATTGCATAATTGCTAAATTTGAACTCTTTGGTATTGGTTTGGTAATTTTAGTTTGGCAAGTTCTTGCCTTATATAGGGGAAACTACAACGTAATTTAATGAGACGAGCCGAGCTAGCTAACATGTGCAGAAAACGACGACAAAAGGGTACCTGATTCAAAGTATGACAATACAATAAAAAAACACTTTAATTTGCAACTTGGTGAAGAATATATAGTTGCAATACATAAATATTCCAACATTATCTTGATCACACTTTGTTGCTAAGCTAGAAAAAGTGATAGGATGGAATTTGAGCATGATTGGACATAGATGGAGACTTCCATCTTCATTTCATCCATAAAATAGTTGAAAAGAGATAGCCATAAGAAGCCAATGTATTCCATGCTCAGCATTTGTACCGATTTTACGACGCGATAAGTACTACCGGCTTTATCCCCCAGAACAAAGGGAGTGGGCTCTTATTCTGCTGATTAAAGCTAGTCAAAACATTCCAGATTCTTGCTATTTTACTCATCAACTACAAAAATTGGAATTTAGGAATTTAGCATCAACTTCTCTTGTTATACCCGCAGATAGTGTATGTCTATTTCGTTTACTAAAATCATTGAAAGATAAGAATTTGTATCACCAATGAGCTGTACTGTCACCGGCCAATATGAAAGTCTGCAACATATAACGACAACCACCATATTTCCCCAGTGTCTTTAGACTTCGTCCATCCTAGATGGACTAAAGGGTTTTAAATAACTATACTCGTATTGAATAATTCACCATAGGATTAGACGATTAGTGCAATTAAAACAAGAAAACCATTCTATTTTTGCTCCAACATACTTATATCATAATATTATGTGAAACCTCGCTAGCTTGCAAGCGGTCAGTCCGCTTAGAAAGGGTGGGTAAGGGCCGGACACAACGTGGATGCAATTTCAAATAGTCGTCCCAGCCCACCTAGCAAGCATCTTGGACTTGCTATTGGTCTGTACCTGACTCAAACTCGCAAATAATCACCTCTATTATGAGCACTTTGTTCACATAAATGTCGAAAAAGCTCACGTTATTATTGCCAGCCAACCCATATCCTCATCTCACCTATGGCAACTATGCATAGCCAGCCGGCTAGCCGCACCCTGACTACCGACACACAGGCCACCCTACATCATCGACCCACCCACTTCACAACACCAATTCAATTTAACTTGTACTTCTCCAATACGTTCAAGACTAAGTACATTTCGCCTAAGTACGACAATGTGTCGATCACTCGATTTTGAACCGACGGACGTAGTTGATAGAGTGCCCACCATAACCATTATGCAAGCATTATATGCCTCTCCATAAAGAATAAAATACGCAAGTGTATTTTTCCCTTTATTCTTGTGGAATACAAATTACTCTAATTATACGAACGAATCATACATGTATTTGTACAGTATACATGTTGGTCCCATCGTAGTCTATACTCCGGTACTATATAAAGTAAACCTTCTAAACCTGGCTTCTCACTCAAAGTGTAATAGACATTGAGCAACTCACAAATAAAAGTAGTACTATCAATCCCTTCAAGTAACCCCAAATCACGAAAAAAATGGCTCAACTCCGAAAGGCGGAAGGTCAAATTGAGATGAAATGTGATGCCGATAAGTTTTTCAATGTTTGGACTCAAAGTACAAACCTTGTTTCAAAAATGGCCCCTAACTGTTTTCCCAAAATTGAGCTGCATCAGGGCAATTCATGGCATTCTCTTGGTGCTGTCAAGTCTTGGCATTATATCTCCCGTAAGTATTGTTGATTATATTTAGAGTATTAGGGGTGAGCAAATTTAGGTCCGCACCGGATCATTTGGTCTGGACCAAACCCGGACCGAATTATTTTGGTCCGGTCCTCGGTCCTCATTTATCCAAGTTTTGGTCTTTGGTCCGGTCCGGTCCAAGACCGGTTAATTTAGGCCCGGACTGAATGAACCAAATTTCATCTTTTAAAGATTAATCATTAAAATATTATGAACGAAATTAACATCTTATCTTCCAAAGACATAATAAATTAGTATTGTCAATGATTTTCATAAAAAACGTCGTTTAATTATTTAAATGCGTTTTATTTAGCGGAATCAAAATGTAATTATCGTATACGAAACTATTTTTAGGTCCATTTCGGTCCAAGATCGGACCGGACCAAATATTTCGGGTTCGGTCCGGTCTAAGACCGAAAGTTTTAGGTCCGGTCTTCGGTCCACTAAATTTTTATTTTCGGTCTTCAGTTCGATCCGGTTTGGTCCGATTCGGTCCGGTCTTGGACTGATTCTCAATATTTACTCCATTTAAACTTGATTTTTAACGGGGAATTTCATGAAATATTTAAGGAGTGACGGATCTTAATAAAAAGAAAAATTGTTTAATGTAGTACAAGGACAAATTACCACAAAATTTAAAACTCGTGGAAAATAACACAAATACTCCCTTGTGACGGAGGTACCCGTCGCAAGCTTGTGACGGGTACCACTTTGTCTCACAAAAGCCCCATGAGAGGAGAGAGGAAAGCAAGTGGGGGGTGCCCCACCTTTTCCTTTATTCGTTTTGTGAGACAAAATACCCGTCGCAAGGATTTGTGATGGGTACCTCCGTCACAAGGGAGATCTTCCGGGGAAAATAAAGCCATCCGTCGACATTCGACAGTACATCTTGAGGCCCACGACTATTAGAACCATCATAAACTTACAAATCCAATGGAATATGACATATCTAGCTAGAAATGATCGGACATAAGTTTATGATCGGGAGAACCTAGCGAGTAGCAAAGGTAGCACCTGCTACCCCAAATTTCCAAAAAAAAAAAAAAAAAGAAAAAGAATTCTTAAATATGAACCTTAGCATAAAATAAGAACAACACGAGGAAAAATCGCTATCCCAAAAATTTATTTTTAGGTTTGCCCCTGATTATGACATATCTTGATAGGCCTAATTTCGCCACAGAGCCCACCCCTCGTAGTTTTTAGTAATTAAAATCTGCGACTAAATTTAGGTACACAATTACGTTAGTCAGGTTGATTACAGAATGATAGTTGCGTGCATGTTGTGCAGCAAATGGCGCAATTGAATTTGTGAAGACAAAAGTGGTGGAAATAGACGAAAAGAGCAAGTCAGTGAGGTATGACTATCTTGATGGACACATATTAAGGAATTACTACAAGAGTTTCAAGTCCAAAATTCAAGCTATTCCAAAGGAAGGTCAAGGTTGTTTCGTCAAGTGGAGTTTCGAGTATGAGAAGAAAGCTGTGGATGCACCAGATGCCGATATTTACATTGATTTCCTCCTTGGTTGTGCTAAGGATATGGATGCTCCTATATGCTCTGCTTAACAATGACATACTAATGAACACTCCCTTCGTCTCAGTCATTTGCTTACTTTTATTGGTTTAAGAGTCCGCTCATGAAAACCGTAAAGGTAATAAGCAATTGATTGAAATAAATGGAGTATATGATAACTAAATGTATGGTGGTAGTTCCCATTTACCGAAAAAGGAAATGGCGAACGTCTTGCGAATAAGGAGTCTTGTGTTTTTGTGTGTTGGGTTCTAGTAATATGTTCCTGTTTGTTTCGGTTATGTTGGTGTTTTTGTGTGTTGGGTTCTATGCCCCATTTTATTACAGTTAAAGCACCTCTATCCTTGAACTGGAGTCCGCAACCTTCTTCTCCTCCATCTCCATTTCTCGGAGTACTCCTACATTCATGTGCACAATGTCCCATCCGGTTACATGCATAACACTTCACCATCTTCCCGTCACAGTCCTTACCTGGATGATTACTACCACGCACCATGCAATTATACCTCATAACCTCTGACCCATGATTCCTATTGATGCCATCTCGCTCTCCCTCTCCATTCCAAGTTCCTAGTAGGTTAGCTCCAGCTTTCGCATCACCTCATTTCTTGCTGACGCTCTCACTCCCTTGCTTCCCCAATTTCACTCTACAACTCTTGATCTTATGCCCTAGTTTACCAC
>VHZZ01002455.1:2454-15714 GCA_009801015.1 Silene noctiflora
AAACAATTACTCAAAATCATTCAAGATATGCAATMATTAAATCAACAAGATGCAAGGGTAATCAATCCAAACATTTATCAACTTAATATAAGATTCAAACACAAGAAAGCTTAATAGATAAAAAATATAGGATTAAGAAGTCTTACAAACACCAAAGTTGAAAGCTTTGGTACAWATTACACCAAGATTGGAAGATTAGCCTTCCATATTTGTCTTACGACCCAAATTATTGAGGAAAGATTAACTTAATTATTACAAACTTCAAACCTTAGTTATGAGAGTATTAGGATCTCCTGAAATGTTTCAATTCTAGGGTATTTATATGGGTGCACAAAAACCTAGAATATAATCCATTTAACAAAACCCAAATGCGAATTTCAAAAAGGTGAGAAAACAGAGCAGCGCAGGGGCGCAGGCGGCGCAGGTTGCGCTGTTAGGCGCAGCTGCGCAGTGCTTGGGCGCAGCCTGCGACATGGCTCGACATTTGGGTGAAAAATAAGTTGTCAATTGTCGAGAGGGTGCGCAGCCTGCGCTTTTCAGCCTGACAGCACTGTTTTGYGAAGGTCATATCTCCCTCGTTTCTTGCTCAAATAAGGCGTGTGACCTACCGTTGGAAAGCTAAGAACATAAGCTTTCATCTCCAATTGGCCTTGCGTCAATACGATCTCTAGAACTCTAGATATACTCGTTTGAAGTTGACCCTTGCAAAGCCGAGTTTTCAATTCTTCATTTTGGCTATTTTCTTCACTTCATTTCTCCTCATCTTCACTTCCTCTTCTCCTAAGATGACTTCTTGGTCCTAGATGGGGTATTTACACCACGTCATGGCCATGGAAGGATTCTCCCCGGCTTCTCTTGATCAATGCATCCGAGTCACATTACAAAACGGGAATAAAAAAGGCATAATTACGACCTCAACCAAGTCCAAAAGCCAATTATTCAACAATTACAACTAAGGACCCATATTTAAAGACACAAGGGTGATAAAATCACCCTTCTAGACCGACATATGATCACACTATCAACCACGTAAGTCTAAATCCTTCTAGGTATAAGTCTTGTTGCATGACCGACCAATTTAACCAATTCCACATAATCAACCTAATCAATCGTTTTCTAAATTCCACTTTCAAGGGCACTTTCAATCCTACACCAAGTCGAGTAATCACTAAATGACAACTTAGTTAATCTCGCTTCGTAAACATGTAAGTCTGAGGGTGTAAATCACCTTTAGTTTTGTATTTATTTTCTCTATTTTTATTTATGTAAGAATTTATATTATAAGCATGCTCAAAACTATTTTCAAAAACATATTTTAAAACCTTTTTTAACGAATCAGCAGAGAAAGACCGTCGAGAAGAATCGCATAAGCAAATGCGCCTTCCGGAATAGTTGCAGCATTTGCTGCGCCTCTTCCATAGGCTCTTTGTCTGTTGTTATTCTTCTTCTTCTTCGTCGAGTATTTGTTGTATCGTTATTAGATCTTCTTTCTTTGTTTTCTTCAATCCTTTGTAAATTTATGGGTTTCTTATTTTGTTTTATAAAATCCTTTTTCGACTTAAATCTCTTATAATCCATTATTTGCGGGTTTTCGTCACTTATTCAAACTAAAATTTAAGAGGCTCGATTTGTCCATATCAAGTCTTTTGTACATTGTTTTCAATTTGTTTTCGGTTTCAACTCCTTATTTCCGTCTTAATCTTGTTCTCATTTTATGTCATAGTTCAAGTTTTGATCTTTGTAAATCCGACATCTTATATAATCGTAAACCGTTGTAATAATTTGTTTTAATTCGTTCTTTTTCACTTTATGACGATCCTTAGTGCACAATTCGTCTTAATCACTTCCTTTCGAGTTGTATGCTAATAAATTTGTCTAAATAATCAACGAACAATAACTCACCCTTGGGTCTGACTTTCAAAGTTAGAACCTAGCTCGAGAATAGTCGCATAGACTGATGCGCCTCTTCCGGAGGATGCAACAGATGTTGCGCCTGTTCTGGGTTGGGTTCTGCCTCTAAACTCTTCTCATTTTGGCATAGCTTATTTTAGGTTGTGTTAATCGACTATTATTCGTATTATCACCCTTATTCGACATATGTAGTTCTTTAATTTTAATTCTTTTCTTTTCTTTTCTTTAAATTTTTTTTAGCGTGTTTATAACGTAAATTCAATAGTACCCATTGTAATTTATTCCTTTGTAATTAATCATTTATTTTTCTTGTATAATTTATTTATTTGGCAATTCACATGTAAATGAATGTAAATTCTCTATTTCGACCCAATTGAATGCTAACTTGTATGCTCAACTGACTTAGTCTAAATATTCACATGCTAGGTTTTATCTATTGGATGGTGCATTGCATGCATAAAATCAACAACACATCAAGTATAAATGACTTCCCTGATCATTAGTAGAGGCCTCTATCGAGGCGGGCGGGATTAGGTGTTCAAATAAAGAGCTTCCTAATACGTACCCTCAACCCTTACTCAGATATCTGTGAGCATCTGTGTTCATTGGCATCGCGAGAGTCATTCTAGACATAGAATGCTAAGGGTAACGAATTTCTTAGTGTTCATGTCACTATTTTGTATCTTGACATGGCATGAGGTATTCGAACGGTTCCAATTTACCTCTAATCTCGGCATCGATTATACAACCCCCAAATTGGGAGTTAACTTTCGAGATAATGTGCGATGCAAGCAATTATGCCGTTGGTGCGGTTTTAGGCTAATGAGGTGGGAAAGCTCTACATGCTATATACTATGTGAGCAAAACTCTTGATGCCACTCAAGTCAATTACGATACAACGAAAAAGGAGCTTCTTGCCATAGTCTATGCGTTGGATAAATTTCGTTCTTTTCTACTTAGATCCAAAGTGATAGTGTTTTCGGATCACCGTGCCTTTATGTATCTCTTGGTGAAGAAGGAATAAAAAACACGCTTGCTAAGGTGGATATTGTTATTTGAAGAATTTGATTTCGAAATAAGGGATAAGAAAGAGGCGGAGAATGTAGTTACAGATCACCTATCAAGAATTCGATTCGACATCAATGAAGGAGATATACCAATCAATGATTCTTTTCCCGATGATGTCTTAATGGCCATTCATACCCAATTGGAGATGCAAACCACTCAGTGGTTTGCCTACTTAACCAATTACATTGTTGGAGGAGTGCTCCCACCGATTTTGAGTCACGAACAAAGGAAGAGATTTATCTTTGAAGTGAAAAAATACTTTTGGGATGACCCAAACTTGTACAAGGAGTGTAGTGATAGCTTGTACCAAAAATGTGTACCACAATGGGAAGTTCGAGGAATTTTGGAAGGTTGACACCCATTCCGTATGGAGGACACCATGGAGCTAGGAGAACGGTTGGTAAAGTCTTGCAATTGGGGTTCTATTGGGCCACGATGTTTGAAGATGCTCGAGAGTTCATACTTCAATGTGACCCTTGTCAAAGAATGAGGAATATATCTTGGGGGAAGGAGATACCACAATGAGGAATATTGGAATCGAAATCTTCGATGTGTGGGGGATTGCCTATCAAGGCTCATTCATATAATCCCAAGGCAATAAGTACATACTTGTCGCTGTTGATTATGTATCTAAGTGGGTGGAAGCAATTTCCACTCCCACCGATGATGCAAAGGCGGTAACTAAGCTTTTGAGGAAGGTGATATTTCCAAGATTCGGGGTTCCTAAAGCCCTAATAAGTGATGGTGGAACACACTTCCATGAAAAGAAACTTGCATCCCTCTTGACGAAGTATGGAGTACAACATAGAACCGGTTTGGGGTACTCCACAAATGTAGGCTTGCTCAAACCTTTCACCGGTTTCAATGCCTTTGAAATCGGTAACGGCCTATGATGTGCTTTGGTCCACCAAGGTTTCGTGGAAGAAGTGTCGCCGCCTCATAATCACAACACGCGGGTGGCTTGGTCCACACAAACAAATATAATCTGATTATCAAATATAAATCTCTAACAAATAATAATAATTGATGAACAAATTACTCGTACTTCATTAATCGGATAATTATGATCCATTGTTCAAATCCTTGAAGCAATTAGATTTGATTTTAGGAAAAAGGTTGATATAAGACTTATTTTGTTTAACTTTTATGTAATAAATGTATTATATGGAAAGTTAATAAAAAAATGTAGGTGAAAAAGATCCGTATGTGGAAAAGTAATTCCATTAAAAAAATGATGAAATTAGGGTTATAAGACACTAGAAAACAACTATCAAAGAACCAAAGATCAAAACCCATCAATAACAAAACTGGTTGGCATCCGGAAATATGGACGACTTCGTCAGAGTACGAATCTCAAATATTTCATTAGTATTAGACTTTCGATTGGATGAATTATAATTGTTAAGAATCAAATAAAACTAACTCTCCTAAAATTAAAAGGGTAAATTTACCCTTGTACTAGAAATTTCTCATTTTTAAACCTTTCAACTTCATTACACGTGCCCACCCCCCGCTTGAGCTACACTGGGCCTTAGTCGCCCATAATTGTCGAGCCGAGTTCGAGATGCAGAAATTTAAAGCGGCTCGAGTAATCGATGGGTAGAGCTGGGTTTGAGGCCGGGTCACACACATGAATCATTAATCAACAGGACGGGTCGGAGTGGGTCGACCATACAATTGGCCACACCGTCCGGAGTCCGAAATGCGTATGTAGTTGACTAGAAGGTAAAGTAAGTGGGTGAAGTTTGGCAGAATTGGAGGTAACTTGAAAGCGACGTAACCCGCAACTGTAATCAGAGAAGCATGAGTCAAACGTTACAACATAATCAAGATTCGTCAAACTGTAATAATATCATGCAAGTGGTCAACTGACTCAGTCACCCATTTCTTACCGTCTTTCCATTATTTTATCCAACCATCGCCTACATTGTCTACATACCTTCCTTCATATCCACTGTTTCACATCTTCTTCCCTCAAAATCCCCCAATTTTCAATTTCCTCATTTTCTTCCTTTTTAATCCATCTAACTTTTGATCAATTACTATAATTAATTTCATCTACACATTAATCATACCGTTTCTCTTACATTTATTCCTGTATTGTTAATTTAATTTCAAAAAAAAAAAAATTCAAAAATTCAAAATTAGGGTTTTGCGAATTGATTTGAGGTCAAGTGATTAATTATCGGCGATGGGATTGGACGATGGCGGAGGGAAAAAGACGTTGAGTTCGTCGACTGTTTCGTGCTCGATATGTCTTGAATATGTCACTGATATTGGGGAGAGATCATGGGCTAAGCTTCAATGCGGACACGAGTTTCATCTTGGTATGTTGTTGCTTCATTTTTGGAATTGAGATTTTGTTTTATGTTGGATTAATTGATTTTGATACATTTTGCTTGTGTTTTCAGTTGATTATGTGCTGAACTTGATGAATTGGGTGATTGTTTTTACTATTGATTGGAATCATGTAATGAAATGTTTAGAATTGATATTTCATTTTGTGTCCATCTCGACCTTTGATTAAAATACCGCTCCAAACTGATATATAAGGTAAACAAATGACTGAATTTTAGTATGGTGGCGGAAAAATTAATGAATTTGCTTATGCTGTGATGATGGCTTGATGTTTGTTAATTGAGCTAGTTATGATGGTATAAGCTAATATGACTAAATTAACTGGCGGGAATTCTTATATGATGGAATAGCAGAAACTCGGTTGATTCGCCACAGTTTTTTTTTTTTTTTTTTTTTTTTTTTTTTTTTTTTTTTTTTTTTTTTTTTTTTTTTATTATTATTATTATTATTATTATTTTTTATTATTATGGGTCATCTACAAACAGCTCCCTAGCACATATGTAAGACTGTGTACATTGGACCCCCTTATTTTGTTATTTGCGGGATCCCTTAAGAGGTGAGACATTGTGGTAAAATTGTGATTTTAGAGAATTTAGGGAGGATCTGAAGATGCTCATGTTTATATGCCGTTTAACTATCTAGTATTGGAGTCAGGATTCAAAGTTACGGGCCCAAAATCTTAGATTAACAATTTTAGGGATCATATTAGCAGTGCAATAGAGTAATTTAGGAGAAAGGTCAAAAGTTCGAACTGAAATCCTTATTTTTCCTTACTAGGATGGTAAGTATGATGTGTTATTAGGGATCCAACACAATGTGATCTGCTAGTGATAATTATCGTGTAAGACTTTGTGTAATGTACAACGGCTCTTTTGTCTGTTAAATACTTAAATACCTCATTTAATGATAGTGATAAATGAGTGTTTAACTAATTAAAGTCTCATGCTAGCAAATTCTTCATTTTACCAATAAATGAAATTGCATAATTCCTGCTAGCTTTACTCATTACGATGTACCTGAAAGACGTTTTTGCGACGTTTATGCATATAGTATCATACTGATTACATTGCAAATAGTGTCGTATTATGGCTTCGAATTCCGAATTCCGAATTCAGATGCATTTCCTTCGAGTCAGTTTTTCTTATTTATGTAACATGCTTTCAATGGTTTTGGCTTTTGACTCGTGAATTTAAATGCATTTCATGCCATAATCTCCATTTCTAACTTATGTGCACGATGTCTAGAAAGTAGATCACGTTGACTAGTAGAACATAGGAACCTTGAAGTTTGTTTTGGAGTCTGAGCAGTCTTTGTGAAAGAAATATATGGCTGTATGCTCTGCAGATGTGTGTTGAGTGTTTTTCTCTTGTGATCTATGCGTGAGAATCTGAGATTTGATAGCTCATATGGTATGTGTAACACTGCGTTTTTGCTTTCTTCCTTTGGCAAATACTCATTATATACAGGAGTATTGTTTTCTTCCCCCTTTTCCCTGAGGGAGGTGAATATTGGTTAGTATATTTGTAATGAAATTATTTTGACCTCTATGGATTGTGCCTTGTGCAATTCTGAATCTGCTTTGCCAAGTGCTCTTAAAGTATTTTAATATGTTATCCTTTGATCAGTGGTTGTCTAAGCATTGTGGCTTGTCATTTATGTTGTATGCGATCTGATTATATATCCGTTGTGCTGTCTCGACAGATTGCATTGGTTCTGCATTTAATATCAAGGGAGCTATGCAATGCCCCAATTGTCGAAAGATTGAGAAGGGTCAATGGCTCTATGCTACTAGCTGTCGTTCATTTACAGACTTTGTCGAGGACTGGGCTCATGGTGAAGATCCATATGATCTAAACTACTCAGATATTGTAAGTTTTTTTTAATAAAATGAGGAAATGGTAACAAGTCCTAATGTTCTGCTTTTCGTGAGCATTTTTAAGAGTCTTTTTCTTTTTAATAATATTTCAGGTCTCTTTTCTATATTGATACTTTGGGAATGAACTGTTTATTGGTAGTTTGGCCTCAATTTGTGTCAACCAAATTAATTTGGCGGATTGGTACACTGTCTGTGAAGCTATTAGTCAGTGTAGTCTCTCACAGGTTAACTCTCTTGCTTCTACCCCAAAACTAGTTCTTGGCAAAAAGGCGGTTCTGGTCCTTGAAATTTGCGTTTGTGTTCTAGATCATGTACTCCATAACCATTATCATTGGGTGCGTGAATATACTGAAGGTAATATATCTGTGATAGTGAGAGATACTCATTAGGTAGGAATATAGGATCAAGTATGCCACATAAGTACATAACTCATCAGAGGTTGATAGAAAATATATTTTCTTTGAAGTTATCAACATGAAGATTGAGGTGATGACTAAGCTGTTCATGGGAGGTTGACATTGAAACTTTTTCTGATTTTAAAGCAACATTAGGCTGTTTGGTGACGTGATTTCCTTGATTGGAGAGAGAATCAGAATCTATCTTTTGGCTTTCTTGGTGATAGAATACGAAGTAATTGTGTCTGTTGGACGTTTAGACTTTTAAATGATTGGCATATCCACAAATCTTCATATATATTAAGAAAACATCTTGCAGTTATTGTTCTTCATTTACTTCACTATCATTTTACCAATGTACATCTTTTCCAACATACATTATAGTGGTAACCATTGATTATGAATAATTCGAGACAATTCAAACGGAAAATGAGTCCCCTAAGTTCAACTTAACAACATAATAAACTTGGCTGTAGAATGTCTGTAATTTTACAAAACCAAAATATTTGTGGTAAGTTGTTTTAAATTAGGAAAGAGTATTTTTGTTTGCCTTTGGTTTTGACTTTCGAGTGTGCATCTCTTCCCTATTCTTCCAATATAGGCTCCTTTTCATATATGTTGTCAATCCAAGATGATTTACAGTTTATTCTGTGATGTGCGTAGTTTTGGTGTGTTGCTGGTTGAAGTTCGCTACATGAGTTATGCTTGTATCATGCGCCTATGTCCTTGATCAATAAATAGGGTGCTTCACTGTACAGTGTGCATACTGTCAGTCTGTCATAACAACTATATTTTCATTGTCCAACAAATTGCTAGTATGTTACCCTTAGCTGTGGCTGTGCCAATATTTAGTGATAAATTAAGATAATTCATTCACTGAAGCATTCACTTTGCTTTATTGTTGTGTTTGTTGCAGTTTGGAATTCAATGGTGTCCGTTACCGGCGTTTTCACGATATCCTTCGTTTGAGTAAGCATGCTCTGACAATAACAATGTTGTATGCTCGGATACAGAGCTATCAAATTCACTTTAACTGTATTCTCCATGATCTCATGAATTTTCCCTACATGTTAGATTGTGCAGATCACATTTGTGCGCATTGCTTAATTTAGCTTGTCATTTATTTATGTATTTAGGGATGCAGAATATGCTAGCACTGTACTCCCTCCGATCCACACCAATGGTAACATGGACCCACTTTTTTCCTCACAAAAAGCGGGTCCATGTTACCATTGGCGTGGATCGGAGGGAGTATTTGTTAATGCTTATCAATACACTGCTTCTGTAGGGCTTTAAGTTAATATTATATTTTACACATGGTTTAAAGTTGCGCTTGCTGCAGGAGGTGTGGTCAATTCTGGCCCAGGGAGCATTTTTTTGTAAACTTTTGCTTGTTTTATATGTTGAAACAAATGATAATCAGGCTCAAGCACAGTGGCGCTATTCTCTCTTCTGTGTTTTCCCTTTTGTAAAGAGGCGAGGCTTCTACGAGCTCAATTACCTGTTTTAATGTGGGTTATAGGACCTCATATATATTATCATACTCACGAATAAACAATAAAGGAGCCTGTGGTAGACCAGTAATTCAGCTTTTGCATCTGAAAAAAATACTTTCGTTTTCGAACTTGGAAGCAAATGTTACTTGCCGTCCTATAGTTTTAAAGAATGCCAATATGAGAAAAATATTTATACACGCTCATAGTCAGTGAATGGACTTCCTCTCTGTGTTCATGTGTGGATTTTGCATCTTTATTATGTGGATTTTGTTTTGCGGATATACATTGCTGACCGACTGTTTTCTGATATGTATCTGTTCCCATATTTGCAGGGAGGGAGACATTCCATCAACTGCTTGTAAGCCGTATTTTGGGTCTCTGGTTGATTAATTTGCTGGATGTGACATCAGTTATTCTTAGCCATGTATCTTTTGTTGGAATTTCTACAGATCAGGATCTTTTAGGACAACATGCTGTCTTTGCCGAGCATTCGGCCGTGTCATCCTCTGTCCACCAGTGCCCTTATGTTGCATATTACGGACCACTTCATTCATCTTCTTCAAACGCTGTTGTAAGTGTCGATGGTCTCAATTTTAGCAACCAGTGGGGATGCCCACCTGGACCAAGTGAACTTCAGTCTTCCTATACTTTTCCTGCAGTGGAAACCCAGTATCATGGTTGGGAGCATCATTCGATGCCTTTCTCAGCTACCAGTAGTCGATTAGGTGCTTCTGACCAACCTTCTGCTCCATCTGTCCACCAATTATCTTCTCGAGTCAATGCTGATTTGTCAAGATCAGGATCATTTGTTCATCCTTCTGCAATGAACCACAGGTATCTGTTAGCTACACCTTTGTTTACTTGTGTATGTTTGTGTGTGTATACTGAGCATCACATTTTGGCCATTACCTGTTCATTTGAGGAGAACAAAAGGAATAGGAACAGACGTTTGAAGTAGATGGTCTTTTATTGTTTTCCCCTAGACCAGTTGTGAGAATTTTAGTTGGCGCTTGGTTTCTTTTAATTTTCTTTTTCAGTTGGCCTACCAACTTGCATGTCAGAAAATAGATGCATGTGCTCTACAAATCAGGTATCATTTTCTGTATATTGAGAAAGTCTATGCAGCCTTCATTTTCTTCATATTGAAAGTTTATTTGCTTTTGAATCCTTTGAACTATTCAAGTTCGCAAGCTGACTGCTAATATATTACTTCTTGCGGTACTGGAGTGGGATTCGGTTTTGCACATCTGCTCCTGTGGGGATGATGTGATTACTTTCTTTGCTTCTGAATCCTTTGAACTATTCGCTTCTAAATCCTTTGAAACTATTCAAACTTGATCTTGAAATTGGTATCACGGCTTAATCTCGATTATTGTGCTATAGATGCGGGCCATGCGGCTAATACGTCTCAAAATGTGGTGCTTCAAGTCATAAGCATTTCAAATTTTGCTTCTTGCCTAATAATCTCAATCAAAAGTACTCAAATCAATACTGTGATTCATTTTGCTGGTCGTAACACTAGCCTAATCTAAGACTGGTTAGAGATTCTCTTGATACATCTAGCATTTTGTGCTAAGGCCATAACCTGCATAGATGATAAACCTACTTTCTTTTTCTGCTTTATGTCCAAAATTAATTCCCTTATACTCTGCAGTTCTGGCAGTAGGGTTGGAAGCTCAGTTATCCCACCTTATCCAGGTAGTGCTGCCCGGGCTCGTGACCGTGTACAAGCTCTCCAAGCATATTCTCAGCCACCTAATACCTCCCTGCCCATGCGTACGCCCTTGTCCATGCTTCACGGGACCCGGAGATCAAATCACCGAGGCTTGTCCCAGGTGGGCCCACTGCCCCCTTTATCTGACCAGACAGGTGGCCTTTACATCTTCCCATCAGGCACATCCAGTCGGAGCTTCTCGGAGTTGGAGAATCCAAGTCGTTTCCATGGTTGGGAAAGAGCGCAGTTCCCGTCTTCCCTATCAACCCAACTTGAGAGCGACTCTAATTGGGTGCCCGGCCCTGGGCATAATAGTTTCCACCATCGATATGGATCAGAGCAGACACCATCTCAAAGTCGGTCATGAGGACCGTCCTCGGTTGACGTTTTTATTTGGAGAAGCGAAAAAAACTGCCAATGCTAGTGAACTGCTAAAATCAAGAAGTTTGTGTCAAAAGGCAGAGAAAAATCGTTTTAGCAGAGTGGCTTAGTCAGAAAGAACAATTGCTTTGAGGTCGAAAATAGATCCTCGAATCTTGGATTGTTTAGGCAATATGCAAAAATGAGAAATGAGCTCGAGGTGGGAGTGAGACTGAATTCACGTCACATAACAGTATAACAATTAACAGTTGCATGCATCCGTACATTTTGTGCTATCGTGTATGAAAATTGTACACAGTTTTGAACGTTTCCCTTGTTTTCTCGCTTGCCTCAACATTGAAGCGATGCAATGATCAGAACTCCTTAAGATTAGGGATACTTGGCCTCGGACATTTATATGGTCCTGTGTCCTGTTTCCCCTATCTACAAAACTCGAAAGCTGAAAGCAAAGATGTGTCCCTACTAACCGATACTACGTGCTTTGATCATTCGACCATGTAAACCCGATTCTTATTGGGAACCGTCATTGTGCGTTTAGACCAACTAATTTGACCAACTAAGCAACTACACTTTTAACCAACGTAATTTATTTTCGCAGTACGTATTTTACTTATTACAATAGTATCTACACATAGTTTTCCAATTGATACCCCGGTGTTAAAAACAACACTAAACCAAACCAATACGGAGTCTCTCTCAATTCCTACCCATTCAATTACACTTGAAACAATCAATTTCTGCAATTGTGGATGAACAATTAAGTACATAAAATGTATATAATTTGTTAGCCGTAAACTATTAGACCAAATTCATGATTTTGATCATTAATTTGGATAAGTAACTGTTTTCTTTAATGGTCCTCTCAACCCTACAACACCACGCATTACGCCGGCAGAAGCTCAGTTAATGCTCCGGTGACTTCCGACTGTTCATCATCCGATTTCGAATTCTCCTACCAAATCGACTAAGCGACAAAGTGGAAATCCATTTTGTATCATTGTATGTTGTCTACTGACGACTCGACGAGTTGTTTCTTAATGGTCAGACTTGTTCAATAGCGGAGCAGGTAACATGGATAGTGGGAGGCGGTGGGAATCCGGTGAAGAAAAGGCGGTGGGTCCGGTGGAGGGATCGGTGGAGCGGTTGTAGAATGGGCAGGTGGTGGGACGGGGGTATACTGCGTTGTACAATATTTCTTTTCTCGAATGTAGTACGAGAGGTTGGGAGGGAGATTGAGAGGGAAAACTGAGAGGGGTAGGATGGTCAACTACGTACTGTAATGAGTAAAATGAGTACTGCATCAATATACGCCCTTAATCAATCAATTTAAACCATTCAATCTTTTTTTTGGTGTAAAAATCATTCAATCTTTGGTAAACAAAAGGCATTCTCACTTTCATAGTTTCGCGTAACTACTAAACTGGCTTTGTCTTTATATCGTGAAGCTAACATTTAAGTTTGACGGTGTTTTTTATCTCTATTTTGTATTGCTAATATTGTTTTTTATATCGCATCTCATGCATTCACATTACATTGTTTAGATCTAATCTATATAATTTCCTAAATTAAAATAGATTTGACATTCGGAAGAAACGCAGCAATTGCGTCTCTTAGAAGGAACATACCACTTGGTGCATTTCTACTAAGAGGCTGCCTTTTTTATCTGTTTTTCTCCTTCACGACCTGTTCCTTTTTTATCATGTTAATTATTTTTCACCCAAGGATTTTCACAAATCCAAAGGGTTATTTTATTCTTTATTTCATCTTCACATTCTCAATGTATTTTCAAATCCGATTGTTTAATTTAGATATGTAAATCTGTAATAGCTAATATTAGACGCTTTAAATTGATTAATAGGTTTCCTTCTATTTAGTTGTCTAATAATTAATAGTGAAAATTGTAAATAACCACCTAGTATTTACAGTATTTTACAAACTACCACCATATATTTCATTTATTACAAAGTACCACCTACATTAGAGTGTATATATCCCAACTCACACCGTATTTCACTTCCGAACATGCTTTTACTAATTTTCCGACTCGGTTACTAACTAAAC
>VHZZ01002457.1:47019-108796 GCA_009801015.1 Silene noctiflora
CTTTATGTTATCAAAATGTGGTTTTTCTCCATGCAATAATTCATATGGTGTTTTTCCGTCTAAGATGGGCGTAGGGCTTCTATTTATTAAGTATGCCGCTGTTAACACACACTCGTCCCAAAAGGTAATGGGTAGATTGGCTTGGAAGCGTAATGCTCTAGCTTTTTCAAGGATGTGTCGGTGTTTTCTCTCGACCCTTCCATTTTGTTGCGGAGTGTCGGTGTTACTAGTCCTGAAAATAATTCCTTCTTCTTCATAATAATATCTCATTTGACCCGATAAGAATTCCGTTCCATTATCACTTTGGATAACTTTTACACAAGTATTGTATTGATTTTTAATCATTTGGCAAAACACTCGTAGTATCTCACCAGCCTATCCTTTGTGTTTCATCAAGTATACCCAAACATGCCTACTATGGTAATCAACAATCGTTAAAAAATAATGAGAACGCGATAGACTAGCCGTGCTATAGCCTCCCCAAATATCACAATGTATCAAACCGAATAAAAAATCACAACGTTTATTATTAAGCGAAAACGGAGTTCGGGTTTGTTTAGTCCTACAACATGCATCACAAACCTCACTGGAGTCCCAAAACAATTTATTGTCAACCAAATTTGAAAAATGAGGTAAAACGTTACTCGAAGGATGGCCAAGCCTTGCATGCCATAACTTTGTCTCCTTCGAAATATCAACCTGCCTCACTACAAATTGTTGCTCCTTCTTGAAATAATAAACCCCGTCACGCGCATCACCCCGTCCAATCTCCGTCTTCATAGACCGGTCCAGCATAACACAAAAGTCAGAATGAAACGTTATTACGCAATCATTTTCCCGAATTAATTGCTCAACCGAAATTAAATCGCATTGAAAAGTGGGGACATAAAGAACATCTTTTAGGACNCGACTTTGTTTCCTTTGCAACGCTTGAGGTGCTGGCTGCATTGGCCTGGTGTGTTCCCTGTTGTCCGCGTCCACCAGTCCTTCCTCCTCCTCTGCAAAAACTCCCTTTGTTGCTGCTCGCGCCTCTACGTCCTCTGCCTCTTCCACGCGCCTTCACGGCTTCATAGCCATGCTTGTCATAACATRAATCTTCCGTGTGATAAAATTTCCCACAATATGTGCACTGTGGTACATCTTCTTCAACAANATCTTCTTCAACAACAGCGCTCTGGTTTCCCATGGTAGCTCTTCCTCTTCCTGCTCCATGCATCTTAACGGACATGGCTGCCTCATTTCTTTCTTCCTTTTCCTTCGTCATGCTCATATGTCTTTCCTCTCTTAAAACGAGTGAATAAGCCATCGCAAGAGAAGTGATGGTGTCTTCCATCAAGAGGTTTGAACGAAGGTTTGCATATAGCTTTGAATCAAGTCCCGTCAAGAATTGATGGACCTTCTCTTCCTCTCGCTCCTTTGTAAATTCTACGGCTGCTCCACATGTGCACGGTGGAACTCGAGAATAGTTGGCAAGTTTGTCCCATATTATCTTGAGACGAGTATAATATTCTACCACCGAGTCCCTTCCTTGCTTGCACTCATTCAATTCTCCCTTCAATTGATGGACTCGCGGCGCGTTTCCAGCCGCATAACGTTCACGCAGTTCGTCCCAAATTTCTTTCACACTGCCAGAAAACGTGATGCTTGCGTGTAACTTGTCCTCAATGGAACTTCGTAACCATCCCCTTATCATGGCATTACATTGCCTCCATGCCACCAATTCGAGATTGTCTTCTCCTTCATCTCCTGCTGGTTTTTCGACCTTCCCTTCGATGAATCCTAATTTGTTCTTTGCGTCTAATCCATTCTTGACAGCAGCAGCCCACAAATAAAAATTATCGCCATTGAATTTTGATGTTGTGAGCGACATATTAGGACTATCATAAGGGTGGAGATAAAGCGGTGACGACATGGGTATAACTCGTTTCTCATGTTCTACGATTCTTTTTCCTGAATCCTCTCCCTTCGTCATTAGGCTTTGTGCGTTTTTTTTTTTTTTTTTTTTAGATCTAAGAAATAAACCTGCTCACGATACCATGATAAAAACAGAAACTTAGAAGCAGAAGTATTGATGAGGAAAATGGATTATCATATTCATCGTAAAGGTTGGTACATATATACAACTCCACTCCAAGATATTAGGCAACTAATCTCCTAGAAATATATGCAATCAAATCTATTCCTAATATACAGCTAAAGGAATAACAAACAACTAAAGGAATAACAAACATATAACAAACATTGACTAGAAAATATACAATATCTTTTCAGTTAGCTATCCTTTTTCACTCAGTCAAAAAAAAAAAAAAAAATTTGCGCTATGTGTCTAACAATGCAATAGTCTACAAAAATAAATGATTGGTGCATTATTTAACTCAAGTTGCAATGTGATGTTATTATGTTAATGAAGTCATGAAGACTTGAATTATGTTAAATACATCATACATGTTGATGATTACCTAATATAAATGCTACTAGTAGAACTGTACAACTTGATTAACTTAAGACTTTCATAAGAAAATATAGATTGATTAACTTGTTAATTGCGTTAATTATTTCTCACAAATTAAAACACGCAGAAAAGAGAAAACTATGATTGAATTTCCTGCATTCATATGAATAGAGATAGAGATAGAGACGTCAGACGAGTTGACCAAGAATTTCTGTTAAATAGAATTATACGAACTACTTCGTAGAAAAGTAGAAATGGTAACCCCGCCCATAGCTTGTCTCTTTTAAGACGATACTATTCGTTTTAACTCTTACGTTTAAGACGGATCAAATACTTCGTTTTTGTGTATATAAAAGTGCGTAGGAAAAAATAATATATTTATTTTTATATATATAAATGGTATAATACTTGACCTGGTATAATAATTAAATTGATCCGTCATATGTTTAAGACAAATAATATTATTTTAAATGAAAATTTGCGCCAGTCCATTATATGCTTAAGACAAATAATACCGTTTTAAATGAAAATGTGTGCCGTTGAAAAATGAATTTTTAGGCTGACTTTCCCCATTTGCAGAATTGCTAGGGCAACCTTTGCACAAGGCCAATAACAAGACAAGGGGCCTCATATACCACTTGTTTGTGATTTTTAAGGTAATCTAGGAAATTTACTTTGTGAAATAACTAAGACCGTGGAATCGTGGATATTTATGTTTTGACTTGAGTAACAGTTTAATTACAACTCTCAAAACACGGGTTTTTAATAAGTTATTAAAAATCTATATTTTCCGATATTTCTTTTAAAAAAAAGAAATATAGTAAGGAGCTACCTGTTGATCTATAAATTATAATTCGCTATCCGTTGATCTATAAATTATAAATTAAGGAGCTACCCTATCCATTGCTAATTGGTTTTGAGATGAAACCTCCAAGATCTCCAAGAAATTCACATTTGTTAACGTTGAATCATTGCTTGCCTAGTACGAATCATTGCTTGCCTAGTATGAATTGAATTGTATTTTTTTTCGTATCAATGGCTTTGAATCTAGTTGTCCTTAATGGACATGGACAATGAAACTCAATGTCCTAATGGACATGGACAATGAAACTCAATGTCCCTAATGAACAGAGACATTGATACCTAACATCGGGTTTGGGCTAGAACAATGAATGTACACGTCCCATTACTATGGGACGTTGATTGTGGGTGTCTCTTATGGGCATGGACATTGAATTTGGGTGTCAGTGTGGGATAGGGACAATGAGTGGACTGAGACGTTGAGTTTCATTGTCCATGTCCATTAGGAACATTAAGTTTCATTGTCCATGTTCATTAGGGACAACTAGATTCAAAGTCCATTGATACGGAAAAAAATATAATTCAATTCATACCAGGCAAACAATGATTCATACTAGGGACATTGAGTATCATTGTCCATGTCCGTAAGAGACACTCCCAATCAATGTCTCTAATGGACAAAGACATTGAGTTTCATTGTCCATGTCCATTAGGAACAACTAGATTCAAAGTACATTGATACGAAAAAAAAAAAAAAAAAATCAATTCATACTAGGCAAACGATGATTCGTACTGGGGACATTGAGTTTCATTGTCCATGTCTATTAGAGACACCCACAATCAATGTCCCTAATGGACAGAGACATTGAGTTTCATTGTCCATGTCCATTAGGGACAACTAGATTCAAAGTCCACTAATACAAAAAAAAAAATACAATTCAATTCATACTAGGCAAACAATGATTTAACGTTAACAAATGTGAATTTCTTGGAGAGATCTTAATGTCCGATTCATACTAGGCAATGTCCGATTCAAACTAAAAAAAATTACTTGAGTAGTTAATTAATTAATTTACTGATGATTCATTGCTATCCGTTGATTTAGATAATTCGTTGTTTGACATTGAATCCGATTAACAAAATCTTGATTTTTTTTAATTAAATTTGTTGTTTGGGAGGATTTGGGGGGGAGAGAGAGAGAGAGTAGTGATGGTCTTTTAAAAAAAAAAAAAACGTCGACGACATTTCGCAACCCGATAGTAATAAAGCGATGGACTGATGAACTATTTATTTTCCATGTCTTTTTCAATCTTTTCCTCTTCCAACTAAATTGAATAATATATACTCCCTCCAATTCAACATTTTATTCTTTATTTCCTTAAACGGCATATTCAGGTTTTCTTTTCTATTACCTTTTTTGGATTGATCGTGTGGTCTAAATTCAATAGCATGTAGAGTATTGTGTTTTGTGTGGTCCAAATGTAATTTTTTTTTCTTGTGCAAAAAGAAAAGGGGAAGAAAATGGTGAATTTGAGGGAGTATAACCTAACAAATGGATTAATCAAGTCAGGTTTGGGTCGAACATTTTGGGTATGTTATATCCGGTATTTTAGGACAGTTGGGTCGAATCGTTTTTTAGTCATTGGTTAGGAGAGATTCTACTGCCTCCAAGTCTCTCATTTCTTCCATTTTGTCTTGTGCACAAGAATTAAGGAAATAAATTTGGACCACACAAAACACACAATTCAACATGCAATTGAATTTCGACCACATAAAACACACAACTCCACAACCAAAAAAAGAAAGAAGAATGAAAAGGTGACTTGAATGAAAAATAAAAGATGGAAGGAAATAGGAATGAGAGACTTGAAGGAAGTATTACTTAATTTGACTAAGATATTATGTTTTCGACAATTAAATAGATTAAGTTTAACAGTTGGTTGTTTATTTTAATGTAGATAATACTAAAATATAATTTCCAATTACTTAATTCAAACTATTTTAGGTCTATTCAAGTTATTTATTATTCGGTCATTATCGGGCCGAGTGATTTCGTATCGCGACATTTCAAGCTAGGTCTGTTTCGCGTAAGACAAAATTCAAACCAAGTTGGGGTAATTGGGTCGAGTCAATTCGTATTTTGATCAAATTTTCAATTTTGTCATTCGGGTCAATTTCGATTCTCGAATCGGTCTTTTTGAATCAAAATAATAAAGTTGAGTCCACTATGCAAGGTTTACCTACTAACATTAATTAAACTATTATGTTCTCAACAAAATGAAAGTGTACTAGCATTAAACTATTATGTATACACAAAATAAAAGTATGACCAATAATTGACAAACACCCCTCAATATCTAGCTTGCCTAAAAACTGAAGCAATTATAGAGAGAACAAAAATGAAAAGTCAATTCAATGAAGAAAAAGATGTAATACAACAACAACAACAACAACAAAGAGAACTCCCACATGATCTTATTACTCAAAACATATTAACAAGATTACCAATCAAACCTCTTGTTCAATTCAAATCTGTTTCCAAACAATGGTATTCTACTCTTTCTTCTCCTCATTTTGCTTACTCCCACTTCAAATCTCCATACTTTTCACCTACACAATCTTTGCTTATAAGATCCAACAACAAATTTCATTTCTTGTCTGATGAAAATGGTGGTATAGATTTGGTAAACTTTGAGGTTGACTTTGATGTAGGAAATGAGATTCTTGTTTTGGTTGGAACCTATAATGGGTTGGTTTGTTTAGGATCGATTTCGGGTTATTTGTTCATTTTATGGAATCCAATAACCCGGGAATTTCGAAAATATTTGGACCTTGAGATGTCCAACTTTTCAACTAGAGGGTGGATGGTCACTTGGGGTTTCGGGTATGTTTCTGCTGTTGATGATTATAAGATTGTTCGGATATGTAAAAAAGTCAAGGGTCAATCCTTTAAGGTAGATGTTTTTTCAATAAGGTCTAATAAATGGAGAAGAATCGACGATGATTCTATTAGTGATTTTTCCGATTTGAGAACTACTGAACACTTGTATCGACCAGGGGTGCTGGTTAATGAGACTTTGTATTGGATGGGTGGCGTACCACCCATCCTAGAGGAGTCAGATAGAAAAGTTCTTTCCTTTGATTTATCCCTCGAGGTGTTCAACACGTTTGCACACCTCGAGGTGTGTACCCCTTCGACATGGGTCATGGCTGGGGAGTGTATGGACGAGTTCTTATGTGTGGCAAAAGGGTGTCTTTCGAAGTATGGTAGATTTGTTAGAAATGGTGAAGGGGTTATAACTATCTTAAGAAGTCCCGGAGAGACGGAACAAATTGTTCTGTCTAGGGACGTCGTAAGCTCCGCCTGCAAGAACGTGATCGGGTTCGAAGGAAGTGACAAAATTTTTACAAAATATTATGGTAGTCATGTACCGCAATTAGGGGTTATCGACTTAAGTTCAAGGCCGTGGAAACCCACACCGTTAATGTCACTTGAAATAATGTCGGAGATTACTAGTTATTCTGCAAGTCTTATTTCATCTAATATCGTTTCTAGAATGTATGAGGATGAGGATGAGGATGAGGATAAGTAACCTTTGTACTCTGCTTTACCATGTGATGTTGTTGTCTATTTCTTCATTTAACTGTACAAGTAATGTTTTACATCAACGCCTTTGTTTTCAAATTATTATTTCGCAACTTTTAGTTGGAGTTTGGAATTTACATACAAGCGACATATACCAAATCATTAAAAAAAAGTGTTGCCAATTATTTGGAATCACCTACCAACCACTCTACCAATGAAAGATTAACTGGTCGATTTACATAATCAATACACAAATTATTTAATAAGATGATTATACCGTCAGATGATCCATTTAAAAAAAATAAAAAAAAAAATTATGGGATATTCTACGGTAGAGTGGTTATTAATTCGCCGAATTACTAATATTCTCAGTTATGATTATCCATTATCATTTCATGAATCATAACTGAGGTTTTAATAATAGTTTGTGTTTATTAAAGTGATTTGTGATGTTTTTCACATAGGTGATACAAAATTAATAAGTCAAATTAAACATCAAAATACGGTTGTTTAATAGGGATAAAGTTAACGGAGATTTAAAGAATGTCCTGCTAGAGAAATAACTAAGAAGTTTAGGGGTACAATGTAGAATATGAAAAATGTAAGAGTACAACATAAAAAACCGAAAAACTAGAGAGTACACGGTAGAATATCCCAAAAATTATTGTACAAAAAAATTGATTGGTGCATTGTTTAACTCAAGTTTTGTTAAATCGCACATGGGCCAAGGCTGCACCCGTCGAGTAGGAGAGAGTGTTCACCTTACAAGTCTTAAGGAGGTTTCATACCAAAATCAATCGACAATGAATAGAATAGCCCCTTGAGTTATAAGCTAGATCACTCTTTTCTATTTGTTCGAGATGCGGGAGACCTACATGTAATTCTTCGCAAGTTTTTAGGGGATGAGTTAATAAAGGTTTGAATTATTTTAAATACATGTGGATGATTATAAAGGCTACTAGTAGTACTGTACAACTTGATTAATTTAAAATTATCTTAAGAAAATATTGATTGATTAACTTATTAGTCGCATTAATTATTTCTCACAAAACACGCAAAAAAAAAAAGAGAAAAATATGACTAGAATTTCCCGCATTCATATGAATAGAGATAGAGACGAGTTGACAGGGAATTTGTCAACTATGAAATTATTAAAATCCAAGTTCCGGTCTCATTAAAAAACTTGGAACCGTTTGACCAAAGATTCCGGGTCATTAAAAAACTGCAGGATAATTGTAGACCTTGAGATTCGGATACATGTTGCATACATTCAGAGTTCAGACTCGAGACAGGTAGCATAAGAAACATTAATTGTACATGGCGTACATATAATGTTGTTTGGATCGAAATCCTACTTTGGATCATCGAGTTGGATTGGATTTGATTCTGTGAAAATCACTCATCTTCAAGCTTCCATGAAACAATGGATAGCTATGTGCATCGGTTATACAAGGATAGTAGTCGACTTATACAAAAGGACCAACTGATGAATTAACTCGACAAAGCAAAATCACCGATGTGTGGATAAACCATTTACATGACGGGCTAAAACACCTACTCTACTACTTTGTATATAAAACCCTAAAATATCTTTCCTGCTTTTTTTTTTCTGTTTTATTGGGCAAAAAAGAGCAAAAGAAAAATAATAAATTATACACATTTGTATGAGGCCAAAAAGGGGTTACGAATTGAGCTACGGCTGAAGACTCCAAGGCGAACCAAGAGCAGGTTAGCGTTCCTTGAGAAATAATGTATTTGGTGTAGAGTAACTAATTCATGAACTTCCTACAGTTTGGAGCTTTACACAAGCACGGCACCTTAAATTCGTCAGGCTCGTCTGGGTCAAATAAGTAATCATACCTGATAGCCAGATATTACGAAAACGCATATAAGATGGCAGTATTATGTAAAATAAAAATAAATTAGTATAAATAAAAAGAAGACTTATAAAACAGAGAGAGGAATTACGTCAGCTCGTCACCAGCAAGAACTGTTGTCTTGGCAATGAGAACAATTCGACTCTCATCATCACCCACGCTCATAATCCTCGCATAGCAATTTGGCATGCACTACAGAGGTTGTTAAGAACTTCATCAGGACCACACAACATATAACCAAACAACATCTCAATAATCATTACTCAGTGCCTCAATGGCTATTGCGTGTGGTTAGGTAGGGGACCGAATATGCGCAACCTTAGGTTGTTTCCTAATGACCTATTATGAAAATTGTAAAATAAATTGACACTCCACTTCACAAGAAAAGAAGCATTAGAATTTAACGAGTCAGTTACTTTATTCCATAATATTCTTAAGCATCTTAATAACTATGCTCAAGAAAAAACTACATAAAACTTGAACTTAAAACGTCTCACTGTAAGGAGCGACAGCAACAAAACATACAAATTGACAAATGGTTGGTTGAGGTACAAGCAAGAGACCGAGCAGTATGTCGTTGCTAAAAAGAACTTACAGAGTGGTTGATAAGGCGAGCTATATTTCCTTTATCAGTTGCATCCACTACTACTTCTTCGCTGATTTTGAAAAGCTGTGCCATTCAAAATGTCAATAATAAACGGCGATGAACTCAGAGACAACAAAACATCTATGTCCCCACCACATAATCGTCACATTCAGAACCATTAACTACAGTCCAAATAAGGATATACGACTATGAGTACAATATAATCATCCTTGCAAGGACAGCAGTTGTAATTTACCAAATCTACGTGTACAGTCGGCAGGGATATACAATAAGTTAAAAATCAATCAGCCAAAATAATCCATAATAGAAAAGTGCAAACGGCATTTTCTGTAGGCCGCGATAAGACCCACAAGACAAGTAAACATTTACTTCCATCTTTACAATTTTGTAAGGGAGAAGAGAGGAACATAATATTCTGATAGAATGACCATAACAGTATAGCACCCTCATGGCCTTATTAGCCAAGTACATCAAAGGCTCTGCCTATGGTGAGGAAGGGGGTTGGCACAGCATCTGAAAAAAAAACATCAAGCAATTGTGAACATGTAGCTTACATAACAGTCTTTTCCTTCTAAGCGATAGCGTGCCTCCCTCAAATCTGCTACACTGCCTCTCACCTGCTCTCCACGATATTCGAGAACCTACAGTACACAGGTGCTACAGATTACTATTTCAGGTGAAAAAATACCAGCAGAAATGAGTGTCATCAAACAACCATAACAAACTGCTCCACAACATTTCACCCAGCTCTCATGAAGGACACAGTCATAAGTGAGTAGCAGCAAATAACAAGTTAAATTCTGTGTGATGTCACTTCTTGCATAATGCAGCACCAAAATAACCATCTCACTAGAAACCTATCGTCAATAATTTACATGGTACAAAGAGTAATCGTAAATGATTAATTAAACTTCAATATGCTAATGCCTTTGCTGACACCGAAATAAAAAAGAATCAACTTTCCTCCCTAAACATCAGATGTCTATTGTTTAGAATAACTAAGAGCGCAGCTCCGGTAAAATCACTGTCAATCGGCCAAAGCAACTGTGAGAATAAAAAATTATGATAAATGCAACTACAGCACTCTCAAGTCTCACCATCTCTCCTTCTTGAATGTCACGACGTGCAAAGAGGCCCCACCCGTGGATCCCGGATCTACCAAAGCAAACTCGGTCATTTTCCGTTCTCTGCACTCATACACATCATCTATTACAAATCAAGTCATGAGCCAAAACATCTATTAACCAAAGGTTTGATGCCTACCTGCAAATGGCGAAGCCGCTCTCTAAACGTTGAAAACGTCTTAGGCTCTTCCACTTTCTGCAGGAAAATATATGAGAATTTCCTAGCGTTGTTTTGGTTATGTGATCAAATCTTAGAGTTAAGAAAACCACATGCCAACAACTTAAAGGATAGGCAATCTTACTCGGAATGTATTCAACCGTTCTATTTCACGTGACGAATGATGACAAGACCCCATAACTCTGTGAGCAATGACTTCTTCTCCAATCCTCTAGTAACCAACAAAAAACATAACATCAGTAAACGCAGGATCTGCAAATGGATTTTAATATGAACGACGAATAGGCTGCCCAGGCAAGAGATAGGAAAATGTAACAACTGCCAGTTGAGCAGTGTATACATTTTCTCCTTCAGTTAGGGCTTGTTTGAACGGAGGGATTTAGAGAGAGGCCATTTCTGTTGCTAGTTAGTAAGTTGGTTTGGAAGAAAGGGAAATAAAAAGCAGGGGAACCAACGAATCCATCTTCCTAGCACCAAGTATCAAATATTCAGCCACCACCACAAATCCACGACTAGAATCTAAAGAACCCCTATAAAAAGAATTGAGATGGGATCTACATGACTTGAGCCTCTGTTAATTATCAAGGCTAAATGAAAATTTGCATATAAAAGAGAACATTTACAAGTAGCTGACACTTTCATGCTTACCTTGCAGTTCTTATTTTCAGGCCGCTGGTATATACGGCACCTTGCGGAGGACTCCGCCTCAACTTCACTGACTTCCAGTGTTGAAGCCCTGTCAGGATCTGACCTAATAGATGATATTAACCTTGAACCACTGCGTTTCTTATGTAAAGTTTTAGCTGAGAAAACCCCTGAAGGGGTTTGTACAATTAAAACGGTGTCTGGATTAGGAGTCCTGCGTCAAATAGAAACTAGTTTAACATAAACAGAAACGAGTGAAACGAGTGACTTGTGAGTTTTGAGTTGTCACTTGCATAATTCCACATTATTTACATTTTCCTCATTTCATTTTTTAGATACCTGTGGAAAGCACAGTACGAGACCATCTTGGTAATTTGTTTTCCATTCTTTTCCAACGAATGCAGCTGACAAAAGAAAAACAAAAACTTTACCATATGAGCAAAAATGATATAAATCATTTTGACAAAAACATCTTTATATTTATAGTATAACGTGAGAATTATTATTAATTCAATAACTAGAAGCATAGTGTGTGGACATTCGGCCTAAGAAAATGCAAATCAGGAAATTGTAAGCACACATCACAAGCACACAGAGACCACCAATTTGGATGAGGGCTCCCAATCAATAAAGGGACCCAAGGTGTTACACAATCCCTTTTTGCTCCCAACCTTTCGCAAATATTAAAAAAATATTGATCCAAACCATGGTATTAATGCTGCTGTTATGTACCCATTAGATTATTTCAGTTGCATAATACTCCATAGAACAATGCTGACATTATGGCCTCGTCAACCAATATTTCAACATCATCCCATTATGTTGCATCCACTATATCCAAAACAAGAGATACCACGACTGTAACTGCAACTGATTTAACTTTTAAATACCATGACACAAACTAAGACAGGCGGACACAAAAAATTAGCAGTTCATCACTGGTATGTACCAAGTTTGTGTCCATGGTCATGGCAAATTGTTTTAGCATGAAATATGAAGAAACTACCAAGCAGATATAGACTCATAATTACAACATAGTTATCTAACTCCACAAGAACAATGACAACCAAGTTATCTAATTCCACAACAACAACAACAACAACAACAAACACAAAAGTATAGAACCAACACCACACCTCCATTCGGTAGCCAGCCCGTGAAGCACACATGGCATGGTAATAGGTTGAGCATTTGCAACACTGAGTGCAGGCGCCATGTATTTGTTTACAAATTATGCACACCTGATGCTCAAACAAAGCAGAATATAAGGAACTTGCAGGTGAATAAGATTTTTGGGTTAAACATTGGTTCCTACTTTTAAATAGTAGGGTTTCAAGAAGAATCTATTTCAAACTCCATTCACAAAAAGATAGCCATGTATCACCACCAGTCAAATTCAATATTATACGCAAATGAGAAATCTGCATTACCAGACAAAGGAACTCAACCTTCCTGAATGTAGATTGTATTCTTAAGAAAGCACAAAGACTAAATCATCTCAATCAATTACAAACATTATGGCAACAATGTCAATCATGCTTTAAACTTGCACTACCGATGAAATACCTTTACAAAGGCACTTGATGGAATGCTCAAAATACCAATAGCAGGCTCCATTTCTTCATCACTAGCAAAGCACACTTCAGGCCTAAACCAGGCACAGGTGACATGAACCCATAATGTGCCTATATCAGTAGCCTTTAAAGCACCACCTGTGAAAGAAACAGGTTATGAGTCAGCTGGAGGGCACAACAAACAGGCCACACTGAAATATAATGCGCAAAAGGGAAGGCTATATACGGCAAACAGAATTTCGACCAAAATACCAAATGAAATAATCAAGAACATTAACCGACACCCAATTTTAAAATTATCAAAATAAACTAAATTCTATGCCAAGAACACAGTAAACATTGAAAAACGTTATATCTGATCCTCCATTATCCAGTCAAGAACAAACTGTGTGCCATACCCCATACATAAGCCACCAGAGTCAAAAATCTAAACAAGACCCTGGAACCAGAAACAGGTTAAAGAAGCCATAAAAACAAAGGTTGGCAGCATTTGTTTAGATTCATACTTGAAAATGATATAGCCAGCTAAATGGTAACATACCTTTTACAGGGCAAAGGCAGCATTCCCTCTCAATATCTGGCGTTTCACAAGCTCTACAAACCCATGAAGTTAAATCACGAACATTTCTAGCTCCATAGCATTCTTGATGGACAGCAATTTGACATCTACAAGGGAGCAACAAAGTTAAAATGTTACCAACACAACTTACCTATCTATTGTCCACAATGCTGAAGGGAACCAGAAGCTAATCAATAACAGAAAGACCGTGCAGATATCACATAAATAAAAAGCAATTGGGTACCGATTGCAGATAATTATCTTGTTATAATCCCAATCCTCAACCCATCTACATACAGCACATCTTTCTGTTGTCCATTTTGCAAGTACAGGCTCATATTTCTCTGCCAATGCATCAAGATAGACCATCAATTATCACATTACATATACGTTATGTTTCATCAACCGACGACAAAGCCTACTTTACCTTGCAAAAAAGACAGCAATTTCTGTTTTCGCTCTTTTAATGAAGGCCTTTTAGAAGGTTTGGCAGAAGCGGAAGCAGCAGCAGCAGCAGCAGCGCGTTCATGGAACTCTGCCATTTGTAACATCTGCATAGGCAATGTCTAGGCAGTTGAAACCATGAAAAACAAAGGGAAAGGGCAACAACCAGTAGCCAGTGTAGATCTGTGCTACAGTAAGCGGATTATCGAGCACGTTCAGTTACAAAAATGCATACCTGTACCTGATCTAGGGTGACTAAAAGTAGAGGAAAGAAACTAACAGAACAAAATTTGAGAAACCACTAATATCCTGAGGGGCACAGTGGAATTAAGTAATCAATAATGCAGCTTAGTCATGAAATAGAAGATGGTCCCAATCATGATACATGGTTCCAAAAGATGAGAAGTTTAGTACATGGATATTTGCAAACACAGACAACCATATGGCCAAACTCTTGTAAAGTTGAAGCACAGTTTTTTTTTTTTGAAAAAATAACCCCAGTAATGTCAGCTTTTATCCAGTGAGACCTTGACCAAACAAACAGTAGTATCTAAGCTAGCTAACCAAGTAAGTTCTTGTAACTTGATCACTCTGAAATTTAAATCCATGTCTGTACTCTGTAGCTGACTCTTTGGTTAGCAAAGCAAGCTAATAAAAGTATAGAACGGCAGCAAAAATTTTGAACTAATCAAAATCAAGTGTTGAGATACAAACCCATTGCTCAAGAGACAGCATGGATCCTTTGACTCTAATACTTTTCTTCCAGTTCTTCACTTTGGAACCCGTATGCCTTTCCCAGTCACTAAGAAGCTGCTTTGCATTCCCACAATATCCACATTTGCACACAACTCTGAAACACCGGTTGGGTCAAGTCACAGAAACTTATATCAGGACACAAACTCATGAAGACTGATGTAAGTCAAAGGCATCAACTAATTTACAAATTAATTTTTTTAAACCACTATGGTCAAATGAGACCAATATATTTAAAAGACGGTAAACCTTCCTTGTACACAACATGAAGTCATGAAGTCAACCATCATAAGCTGTGTAAATCTACAGCACTAATATGGCTTACACCAATACTTTCAATGAAGAACCGGTAAATAAGGACCCCAGGACCATATACCATGCACTACACTACACGGCTAAGCTTAACAAGTCCAAGTGGGTGGCCAATCCAGCAACCATAAATTATTCATGAAAACAGAATGTAGGTTTTTTGTGCAAACTACACTTGGTGCTTTTTAAATGGAACGAGCAAACAAGAGACATAGATAGGCCAATAAACCCAACACTTCTTCAAAGAAGTGAGGTTTGGAGATGGGGGGAAGGGTGTCTCAAAAAGCTAGTGCATCTATGTCAATGGAAGCAATATACTTACAGATGCAAGCTAGGAAAATATACACCTTCCATGCCCTCACAAACTACATCGACCTTATCTGGTAGTTTAATCTCCTCATTCTTAATATTATTACACCTGTATTGAAGCAATGAAAACACATAAGTGGAATTAGCATCCCCTTACACAGTAAATAACTAGGGGAAGACACAATGGGCGAGTACATAGCAGTTATATTATATTCAGTAGTGCAACCGCGCAAGAACTCACTTAAGTTTGGGGTGATATTCTGAATCTGACAGTTCAAAGTTGAACTTTACTCTGCAATCAGGGCAGTAGTAGTCTGAAGCCCCAAGATCCTGTCAATATTGTGAGGAGTGCAACAGTCAAAAATCTTTTCTCTGTTAGGACTGAACAAAAGGTTGCTCAAGAAGGAGAAGAGACCTTAAAAAGGTTGCCTGAAATTCTGTCACATTCCGCGTGTACCCAAACTTTACAACCATCACATCTCACCTAATGGTACCACCAAAAATATAAATTTAATTGATGGGCAGGTTTCTTCCACCATAGACATAAGCAAAATAACATACACAATTTTGCATACAGCCTTACCCATTTTCCGCTGTCAGAGCGTTTTCCAATCTTTTTGCAAATACCACAGTATTGTTTCAATCTAAGCGACTGCCAACAAGAATAAACTTAGTCAATGCTACAGTATTACATGAGGAAAGGTCCAGCTTCCCCGTACCCACACACAAACAACTAGATTCAGGCAGAAGCTATCTGGGTGTTCAACAAGGGTATTAAAAATAAATGGTTCACTTTCAACCAACCTTAGCGCAAGGTGTACAATAAAAGTGGCCTTCAGAGCGTGACCCCTTCCCTGTCTTCTTCATCTTCAGTGGAAGACCAATACCACATCCTTCACACGACTGTGTATCCTGCCCTTTCATGAAACCATTCTGAAAAGTTGAAATAAATACAGCACAACATTACGCCGGGGACTCAAAAACTCCCCAACGGCGGAGATATAAGGGAGTTGGATGTATGCAGCATTCCCATGTGAAAACAACACATATTGTTTCATATGAGTTGTAATGAAAATTGCATTGAAAATTTGAAAAGACTGATGGCTTGTTCATAGTATAGGAAGGGAACAAAATTTAATGAACCATTCTGATATATTCCATCATGTTCCAAAGCAAAGAAGACTGAATCTTTGGCATATGGAACATAAATAACCCCCCTACCCCAGATGTTTTTTTGACATATAACATTTTCCTTTCTTCGCAAATTATTTGGATTTGCAGCATTTCTTAAATAGGCAAAAGCTAACAAAGTGAAATAATTAGTGCCACCAACATTTCTTGAACACCCCCCACCCCTGAAAATGAAAGGAAATATGCATAAATTCTGAAACACGGCTCTCATTTCATTCAACTCCCTTCCGAGTTCCTATCATATGAGCATTGAGCAATACATTCGCCAAAAAATGTGTTGCCAAATGAGCTCCCAAGTCCCAACCACCCTCCTCCAATGAGAACAAAATCCTAATATATATTCCACATTTCCACATCTGTCCAAATCGCTCAACGGGAGAGCAAAAGACTCAATTCACCCACCAAGGAATACCAATCCTAACTAAAATAACACTATCAGAATGAAACGTGCAGGTATCATAGACAATACTAAAATCAAAATGACATAGAACACCATAAAATTGAAACTAACAGCAGATCATTGACTTGCCTGGCTATGATGGTATGATTCCTGATAATTATTTGAGACAGCCGGCAACTTCCCCCCTCTGTAAGCATGGTCAATAAAAGAAGCATTTGTAGCTGCCACATTAATCTCCTCCATTAATGTTTCCAAAAATCCATTCTCTGCTAGAAAGGCCTCCTCCAACGCCTTGTGGAACTTGCCAGGATCACAGCCATTAAGACAGGCCTGCTCTTGGAACCTTAACCATAAACGATACGCATAAGTAGCAGTTACCACGCAGATACCGAATTAACTGATGGAAACACATCTACAGCGAAAAAGCATACCTCTCCACGTTTTCTGCAAAAGCGTATATTTTGTCGCGCTTCACCCAAGCATAGTCCTGCTCAGCGCGTAGTTCATTAAATCCCACGTAATCATAACTATGTTACTCAAGTGAAAAACAAGTATCTGACACGGGGAGCGCCTAAGTGTCAGACTCATCTATATATAAAAAATAATCGAGTTTTTGGTTTATAATTAAGTGTCAGAGTGACACACCCATGTCAGAGGGTTGACTGGTTGGGCGTTGGACATGAGTGCGAGAGATATTATAAAAAGACCAAGTATCAAAGATCACATACAAATCCAACACTAAATACTAGTGTCACTAACTTAAAACATCTAAAAAGAGAATAATTGATCCTTACCCTTTGCATTCCTTTTCCAGAGTATCCAAAAAACATCACACAGACTGCCTTAGGAACACGGAATTCTAAAATCTGTCGTGGAACTTGTGAAGCAGAATCAACAACAATAGCGGGCCAAGCAGGATCATTACTCCCCGCCTTTGCCCATACTATATCACCCGGTCGGAATAAACTCCCATCACACCTTCCATACTCCTTTAACCTACCACGACCACCACGCAAATCGACAGGCAAAGGCTTCTGATATTCCACCCAATGGCGACCACGCAACGACAATAAACTACTCTTAGAGCTCGAATACCCTCTCCTCGCCCCATAACTCTCCTCAACATCATCATTCCCATAACCATTATCATACCCTAAATCCCCAGAAGACGACGATACACCACACCTCTCATCAACAAATCTACTTACATAAACTTTGCTTTCCACCCCATTTTTCGAATTTCTCCTTCTACTGACATCATCATAACCATAATCATCATCCGTCTCATCATCAACGTCATCATTTCCATCCTCACTATCGTCATCATAATCAACAATACTATAATTCTTACTAACACTACACTTACTATCCTTCTTCCAATCATCTAAAATAGAATCTTTAAACCTAGAAGGCAACACCTGAGCTCGCCCTCTTGACGTCCTAACCAACGGGGGTCGAGCACTCTCCTTCGCTGCTGCCGCTGCCGCTGCTCTTTTCTCCTTCCTTTCCTCCTCCTCATCCTCCTCCTCCTCCTCCTCATCACACGAATCCTCAGCACACAAAGACGCCGCGAAATCCCCCAACCTTTTCAAACCACCGCCATTGCCACCATTATTCATATCGGTACGTTGCGGAGTATCAAACATAGTAGGGAAACTACACGGAATTACACCAGCAGCAACTTCACCAAGTAAACTCAAAGGAAAATAACGACCACTACTACAACTATTACTACTATTCTTATTATTATTTACGCTTCCAGAATTGTATTCTTTACGCTTTTTCCGATGATTCGAGTTGTTCGAACTATCGTCATCTTCACCACCCGACGAATGCGCAATACGACACCGCTTTAAGCTAGGCATTGTCGATTTCAAATTCCGCTTGATTATCATCTCTATCAACTATCAACTATCCACTATCCACTTCCCCAAATTACCAAACCCTAAATCCCCAAATTAACAAACCCTAACATTGAAACCAAACTCAAACTCAAACAACACGAAACAAAAATCAAAAAACTGATTGAAACAGAGCGCAACAAAGACGATATACTACGATAACCTAATCAATATAACTATAAATTCGATTGACGGGTAAATTGGGCGGGAAATCAAGAAATTAGGGATCTAATAAAAAACGAAAAAAGAGTTGAATTAAACAGAGAGATACTTAGATCTTAAATAAGAAATTATTTATTTCTAGAATTAATTTGAAAATTGCAGAAAGTTGAGTAATTGATTTAATTGCAAAGAAATAAAATGACGAAGAAATGAAGAAAAAAAAAAGTTAAATTTCAATGGCGTAGAGAGAGAAAGTGAAAGAGGGTGGTTGATTTTTTTAGAGAGAGAAACTTGAAAGATGATAGAATGTGGATTGACTTAATAGTCCGTCTTTAAATTTCGGGTTTTTTTTTATTTATTTTTTAATATTATTACACTCAATTTTGTGTATCATTCTGTAACACGAGATTTCATCAACTTTTTTTGCTGCAAATTTTTTTTTTTTTTTTGATTGATTCAATAATTGTTAATCTTGTTACAAATTTTGATTGATATTATCTAAAGTTTAATTTTGAAGGATGTATGACCAATGGAGGTTTGTGGAGATTGTTTTATCGTCGACGGTGTAGTTTACGTTGGGATGGAACTCGTTGAATTAAACTGAAAAGCAAAACCGTAGTAAGGAATTATTCGATAGTCAGGTTTTGAGATGTTGAATTTGATCAAAGAGTGGTGTTATGTTTGAGTGTATTACTGTTTAAGAATTGTTTGGTGTTGCAATGGCTGCCATGGATGTGTGTTTGTGTGGGTGCAGTGTAGTTTTGGCGCAAGAAGAGGTAGATTGTGTTAAGTTTAAAAAAGGTTAATTAATCGTATTATTTTAGATTAATCTATAAGTTGGGTCTAATAAAAAAAATATATATATTATTAAAAAGGCATAAACATAAATAAACGAAGACGAAGACGAAAACGAAAACGAAAACTAAAATTATTAGCATTTCGTTACTCTTTTATGAATGCTGATTATGATTTCGGCATGTTAATTTTTGTTTGAATTTGTTGGTTATGTTTATATTTACAGTATGATTGAAAGTTTGGTGGTTCAGACAAACATTAATGGCGTTACCCGTAAGAATTTCCACGGTGTGTTTGATTTGCGATATTTTTAATGGAAGTAGTTGACCATATTGACCAAGTTATAAGATCAGAATAGTTCGACTTTAATGGAGTCCTAATTTTTATGGGAAAGGAAGGGAAGGGTTGAGTACTTGAATCGTGTGCTTCATTTGTCTGCAAAACGGTAGTCGTAAAATGGGTTGGTTAATTATAAGGTGCAAAAGCGGATACAGTATGTAAAACACGTCTTAACCACTCGAGTAAAATCTCGTCAATTTTTCACGGAAATATTTAGACGTTTTGCCATTTTATTTTTGGGTTGATTAATTTTTAGCTACATAGGTGGAAGAAGACTATAAGAATTAAGAAAATGTGTTTAAGGAGAGTGAAAATGTCCGTAATTGGGTATGTATGTTTTTGACTTTTGACGGAGTAGTTGATTAGTGATTTTAAATTGTTTATTTATTTTGTGCAACTTTTTTTAAAATGGGGTGTGATGATTTGGGAGAAAGCTTTAATGGAAGATTTTGGGTCTACTGATCGTGTTTATAATAACTAGAGTTTCACAAGTTTGAGTTTTCATCTCTTTTATGAAGATAAAGTAAATAACAAACGACGGAATCGGTATCACGGAATTGGGCATGGGTGGTATCTCGTCATCTCGAATCTGTTTTCCCGGCTTGATCTCGGTGTTTCACTAAAACCATGGCCGGCCAATGGAAAAGGGAGAGCAGCTGTATTACCCGACTCTCCGACACGATGTCGAGTACAATTATTTTGAGCGGATTTTTCAATTTTTTGATCTAAAGTGAAGTGTTGAACATGATAGGTGTCGGACACGTGACATGGCAGCTAAGTGAAGTGTCGGAGTAACACAAGAGAGCAGATAGGGATTTGGGGTAATATTTGTGTGGTAGGTTAGAGAGGGGCTGTTTAAATTACGATTGACATAATAACCTTTGGGTCTATAGCAGGCGGGGCAAGGCAGCTTGATTCTTCAATTATGCGAGTCCTATGATAGGGATGGTCGAGTGGTCGACGTCTTACTTTCCGTCTCACACATCTGTGGATTTTTGGAGGTTGTGGGATTGTGGGCTGAACTCTAGAAGCAATCCAGTGGTTTAACTTTCTACGCTTGCTCCTAAGCCGATCATCCCCCGTGTGTTTGTGGTAAAGCAGTGGAGTAATAGTGCATTGGTGGCTTGGTGCTCATTTGTATGCTGTAACTGTGTCCCAAGGTTTTGAGTGGTACTAAGCAAAACCAACTTCTGTAGCTCACTGCCCTTAGTTACTACTCCGTAATATTCACCCTCTTCCTACAATCTCTTCCCGTCTTTTTTCCGGTTGTAAACTTGTAATGTGAGTAAGAAGGGACTTTTTAATCCCAACGAGTTAAAAACTTGGATCATGATTCACGAATAACACTCGTTAATAACTTCACCAACTAAAATAGCTAACACTTGTTTCCCCCTCTTTTAGCTGGTTCATAAATGTTCAGTAGGAGTACTACATAGAAGGGTAGACTAGTTACAGCTAGTACACCCGTAGCCGATACTCACAGCCAATTGCACATAATTTAGCATGGAAGTAACGAAATTGCTTCGAGTAGCAAACCATGGATGATGAGTTTCTAAAGCACATTGTTGGCCACTCGGAACTGATAGGATGCAAGGAAACACATTTACAGATTTACTACTATCTTCTCTACTACTATGCTGAATTTTTTCGAGATCAGGAGTTATACTGTTATACATACAAGCAAACTTCTCTCAGTGCAGCAGTTATACTGTTATACATAAACAAGCTGTACTATTATTCCCCCAACCACTTATTGTGACATTACTCATGATGGACCATAATTTCTCAGCAACAGTTTAGATCAGACTACGAGCCTGCGAAAATAAATATTCCGTATCAAGGTCATGTTTTATATTAAGATGCAATACGGCTAGCTCAACAGATTTGGCCTGTTAACCGTTCACATTTATCCTTCACAGTGCTTCTTGGCCGAAATCGCTGTTATTCCCCACAGGGTGTGTTAAATGTCTGTCTGAAACAAACAACAAAGTGTCCCATTTGATCTGTCTCAAGTTGATATACAAGGGTTTGCATTCCTTTGTTCATAAAGTACACACCCAACTAATTAAGCCAAAACCCCACTTGATACACCTTCCTTTAAGTTGAGGTTTCAAAAGATTCCAAATTCCTTATCTCTATTGACTTATTCATCTCAATAATTACACACTTGTCTAGTTGTCTATCAATTCTCTGAAACAAAACAAACCAACCTTACCCTAGCCCCAAATCTCCATTATTATGTATTCCATATTTTTTGTGCCCAAAACATCATCTTCCCTTCAGCACCCCAAGAAAAATTGACAGAACGAGGCGTGTGTAAAAATCGACTCCCAAGCATGACAAGCCAATGCACAAAACGAGACGTTCAGTTACGCCATATAATATATATTATCATTTCACTGCTTACATGATGATTTATAACATAATACAGTAGAGCATCTTAAGCATTATTCCAGCCTGTATATACAAAACTAAGCTAGGAGGCAGATTATGCTAAATCTACAAAGCAGTTTTATTACAACAAACAAAGAGATTAGCCTACTACTTCCCTTCCCGTTATACGTGGCTTACAGTCTAATACGAATAACACTTATTAGGCAAACCCTGATATGTGGGCACTATGACTGCTATCTACTCCATCATGCTATACCTGTAGGTCACTACGATCTTGTTCCATGCTTCTTGAAGGTTTACCTAAGTCGGGTCCTAGATACTTCTGATTGACGTACGATATTGATTAATTCATTGCTTCTTGCTGTCTGTGTCCTCAGTCTTGGCAAATCGTCCACGAACCCTGGGCTGACTGTCAGCTAGAGCCTTCCTGCAAGCATACTGCGCCATACAAATAGGTTAAGACGAGATGGAGGTGGTCATATATGTAAAATCAATCAATTAACCATATAACTAAATGAGTGACACATTGCTTCCATGAAGTTAATGACTGGTTATTGTTTACTTGTAGTAGCATATTTGGGTAATTAATCGCCTAAAAACAAAAAAGATTTGACCTTTCAAGAGTAGAAGTAAAAAATTAATGATGAATGTGTAGAGATTAAATTACATTAATTTTCCTGCCAAAGTTTCTCCTTGATTTCTTCTCTCTGTATCGAGAAAGTTTCTGCAGGCGATCTTCAGAGGTGCAGTTGCCAATCAACAGTTGTCGCTGGAGAGGGGAACGGATGAGACTCATATTATTATCATTAGCGAGAGTCTGTCATAAAAACTCATAATCAATGACATAGCCCCATCTCCTGTTAAAAAATGGCCAGAAAGGTCTAAAAAGTTTTCAGTTTCTAAGCATCCACCAAAGACAGTAAATATGCAATATGATTCACCAGATATACTAATTGCGAGTTTTCAGATAATTTTCCTTAGACTAAACCAAGTTGCCTCAAGCAATCAAACGAGAAATTAACAGAATAGTCTAATATTAAATATTTCTTGGCAAGATAGCAGGGAAATAAATACGGAGTAATTTTTTTTAGCATTTAGCATTGCAACACTTCTACGGAGTATATCTAACCTTTATGTCTCCTTCACTGAATGCTCTTCTCATCCCATATGCAGCATCCATTTCAGGAAAATCTAAAAAATCTGGTCTCACATTAGCTCCACTTACCCATTCCATCGAGCTCAAAGACTCCGAGCTATCACTTTTCGTAAAGGGTAAATCAGGAAGCATTTCATTCTCATCAATCTGAGCTTCATTTGTCATCATAAGTGGAAACTTCATGACATCAGAAAAAGGAGTTTCTACCGATGTTTTCTCGAATAGTTCTGTCCTGCAACCATCAAAAGCATCAGAGAAAAGCTGTTCATTTTGCATGGATTCCATGTCACCGATTTTGAGCCCAGAAGGTGACAGAACATCATCCCCACACGACATCATTGCAAGTGCTGCCGTCATCACAGGATCAAGTTGCTCCATTGATTTTTCAATTATGGCCTCTGGTGCTTTAAACAGATCCCCTTCGCCTCCCAGATCATAATCTGAGATGGCAGAAGTTGTAATGATGCTCTCCTGAAATACGTAAAACAAGGGAGAAAGAAATAAGTTTGATACTAGATCCAAGATACAAGATTCGAGACTGAGAATCTACAATGAAAATGATAATAATTCTCATTTAATTTTTATCTTTCAATATAGAATCAATAAGTGGTACATAACTACATATGTCAACTAACCACCGATTGAATCATTGAGTGGTGTTATTAATGATCAAGGCCCCGTTATAACGAAGGGAAAACAAATGAATAAATACATAACTGATATTCCAAAAATAAATCATCATTATGACTTGACATATGACAGACTCAACATTTCATGGTACAAAGATTATCACTTCAGGCAGATCGCCAGAACACAGTACCGCATAATTCAGCATTCTTTACGAAAGGTACTTTGGTCGCAAATCTGCACTTGTATGAGTATTCCTACAATGGTTTCTTATCTTACATCATGGAACTATATATCCAAATTTTCGGTAAACAAACGCTGAACTGCAGTTTCCAGCACAGATAATAAAACAATGGCTATATATAATGTCTCATGTGTAAGACGGTGTAATCTTATTATTTGTGATATACACATCTATGCGGGTAATGAACATGCTGTTCGTCTGAGTAACAAGTAAGACCAGAGTTCCAAACAGCTCATCAATCCTTGCTCATCTTAAATTAAAGTCCAAAGAAGGACCAAAGATGAGGATCTGAGGATAACTATGTCGTTCGATCATTTCTATTAACTGCAGCAAAGGCAAGGAGACTTCATCAAATACGTCTCCTACTTGCTCAACTTTACAACATAAACATCAACAAGGCAAAGAGCTTTCTACTTTAGGTTCCCCTTTGTCGAAAGCTTTCCAAATTCAAAGAATTCACATCTTTGAGAGCTTACCATTACAAATATTCCGACTCAATAGGATTGAGACAGGTAATGCTATAAATTACAAGTCCACAAAACATTAACAGAGATTAGATGTCTTACCCGAAACCCCAACCGCCTTTAAACCAAGTACAAAGATCAACTTCAACCTTTTAAAAAAGGCTTACTTTGCTTATAACTCAACTTTTCCCAAATTTGGCTATAACACAAAATTAGAACCCCATGCAAATGCTAAAGAAATCACCTTCAAAGTTTATTTTTGACTATTGTCTTTGAATTAGTGGAGTGGAAAAGAAACTCTATACAAAACCCTTTAATGGAAAAAAGAATAAAGCATACATTAGTTGTGACTATGAAATCACTATCTTCCTAGATCCTTCAAAGGTTAAAACATCCATAAACCCTCAAAATACTTACCCTTCTAAAAATTACCCCCAAAAAAATTGTGTTTTTTTTTTGCATTAATCTATCATCAAATCAAATTTATCAAATCATCCAACCCCCCTTACCTCCACAATCTGCGGGAGCCATTGAGACACTAGGGTAATGTTGTTGTTGTTATTGTTGGTTGCAGGAGTATACTCCTTCTGTCTCAATCATTTGTTTACCTTGATCAAAACCGTTCACAAAAGAATAAAAAAGGTAAACAAATGCATGAGACGGAGTGAGTACGATTTATAAAATATCTATGATTTGCTCAATCAAGTCAATTGTTGGAACTTATTAATACAAAAAATGCAGGTCAAAACAAAATCAAATTAAGCAAATTTGCTGAAAATTAAGCAAAAACAAAGTTGAAGTTGAGCAAAATCCATACTAACCACATAAAGATCCAACCTTTTACTCTAAACAGCATAAAATTAATTGAATTCAAACATACCCACATGCTCATTTCATCATCAAATTTCAAAAAGATTAAAACTTTAATCAACTCACACTAAAACAGAATCTGGGTACAAAAATTAAGAGCAAAAAGATTGAAATTTTGAAGAGAAAGGAGGATTTAGCTACCATTGATGAGCAGGGTTTCTGAGGGTAACAAAGCTCCTCAAATGACTGAACTTCTTGAGAAAAATTCTGAAAATATGGGAACATTAATCCTGTTTCTGCATACATTTTTGGGAAATAATCTGAAAATAACAATTAAAACTTGGTGAAATTATGAGAGATATGGTGATAAAATGAGTGGCAAGATGGTGGCTAGTACATATAATGAAGAAGTGTTGGAAAGAGTATCTGAAAGGGAATGGTTCCTTGGTTTAGAGTTGTAGAGGGGTGATGAGAATTTATAGTAAACAATAAAATGTGAGTGGAGGTACATTAAAATATCAATGAAAAAGATTGAACATTTTGGTGATCAATTATATGTAGAGGACACACTAAAGACAAAAGCCAATAAAAGGACATCATCATTCATCACCAATTTGTAAACTTTTTGATTAAATGAATGAGAATTGTTTATATAGTTTGGTTATTTTATAAGTTGATGTTTATATTTTTCTAAAATAGATTGTTCATCGTCGATAACAAATAATCATATCTGTGCTACATAAATGAATAATGTTATAAAAAGGTAAGCAAATGGATAAGAACGTGGTTCATTTTCAAATGATAGATATTGATTCCCTGACTACACAATAAAGTGTCGAAGTGCGCAACTAGTCAACCACTCGTGCCTCATCCACTTAAGTCGGGGTATAGAGCACTAGCAATAGGAAGTTTGTCAAGGGTTTGTAAGATGACATGTCTTTTATTTTTGAAGTTTGTCTACAAACCTCTGTTGTTAAAGATAGGTGTTGAGGTTTGTAGTTAAGAAAGGTTATTATGTGCTATACCGGTTTGTGGAGAGAAGTAAGAGACATGGTGAGTCCCTTGTATAAACCTAAAGAAACTTATTTATTGTTGGTAAGAGGTTTGTTATAAAAAGGTTTGTGTTTTTGATAATTTGGCATATGACAAACTTCAAAATAGGTTCATCTATTGTGAATGAACTTAAAGTATTAAAACATCAAATATTAGTAGTGTGCACCTTCAAACATTGTTTTCACTATCATGATCTCTATTTTATCACTCTAATGTTTCATGATAACTGAAGACATTATTCAGGTGGGATATCTTATTAAAAAAGTCCATCAATAAGCTTAAATGACTAGTGATTAACAATATTACTTAGAGCACTTTATTTCCTGGAAATTCGTGATAAGAACTTCGCACTTAAGCGTGTTTGTTGGAAAATAATCTTAAGATGGGTGACCTCATAGAAAGGTTCACAAGTGACTCATTTTACTATCTTTAATTATGTTAATTTTTTTCTTAGATCACCACTTTAAAATCTTAGAACTTTTGACAAAACTCTCACCCTATGATTTGAGTAATTCTCTAACGATCTTAGATATATATTTGATTGATCAAATTGTTAACCACATTATCATACATGGGTGTTGTTTGGTTGTCGTTATACAAAGAGGTGAATTGAAAATTCTCATAAATTGAAAAATAAGGGTTGATTTTGTTTGCTCAAAATCAAGTGATTTAGTTTTTCTCATTCATTCCCGAATAAATGAGCGAATTTATTTACCCGGTGAAACTTACACATGAATTCAATTCTCGCATGTTAATCAAACAAAATTAGGCAATTCATATAAATTGTCTAATGCATGTGTTTATGGGAATTTGATCATCCAATGTCAGCCAAGCTATTCCTTAAAGTTTAAAAAGGTAGTAATATCATTAGAAAAAGCAAAAAAAAAAAAAAAGTTGTCACAAATTTACTAATGATGATTCCACCTAATCACTTATATCGACAATAACCTTTTGCTAATGAATTCGGCTCTATTGTCAAAATATAGTATGTTTATTAACACAAATCTTTAGATTTTTTGTAAGCAGATAACAAATCTATAGTTACATCATTTGACATTGAAATTTGATGCCTAAAATATTGTATGAACATCAAATTTCAAAGTCAATCACCTAATCAAACGAGTTTGGTGTGGTGGTTGTTCGTCTCATCCCTTAATCATGAGGTCAGAGGTTTTGATCTCTACCCATAGGAATGAAGCAAATTCTTTAGCCAACTGTTTACCCTTTCATGACAGCACCTACAGGTTACAGCAAGGGGATTATACACTGTTATCGATGATGGACACCCCGGTTTATAAAAAAAACATATTACATTGCGCATAATTTTTTTAACACTACTACGATTTTATGAAACAAGTCAATTGACATCAAAGATATATATACTTCTAGTAAATAAATAGCACGTGAAAGACAATCAATCTATCAACCAATTGGTGACATATAATCTTCACAATAAACCATTTTCATCTCTAGTTTTTATCCTAATTTAATGTTGTGGTTACCATAATTTATAATCTTCTCTATTTCCTTTTTTGGGATGATTTGTGTGGCTCAAATACAATGACATGTGCGGGTAGTGTGTTTTGTGTGGTCCAAATTCACTTTCTTATTTCTTGTGCAGAAAAGAAAGGGAAAAAAATATAAAATAGGAGGGAATAGTATCAATGTTGATAGGATCGTTGTAATGTTGTCATCTTACCCCATTTGACAGGGTACACCTGACCACCAAAGAGTAGTCCAAATTCATATGTAATTTGAGACACAATGGTCCAATTACTCTAATTTTTCTTTGGTAAAAGAAAAAAAATTAGGTTAAAAGATAAGCTTTATTACCCACTTCAAAGTTAGGGTAGATCCAATGGCGAAGCTACGCCTGGGCTGCGCGGGCCATGGCCCGGGGTGAAATAAATATATGAATAAGTAATAAATGCGTTAAACAACTGCTAGTAAAATGTGAATGTCACAGTGGTCTGCACATGGATTCCCATCAATGACGTCCCTGGTTCGACTTGCCTCAACAACAAGTTTTTTTTTTTTTTTTTTTTTTACACTTTATTAACGTAATTTTTCTAGGGTCACATAATATTTTATATTTAAAAAATAAAAAATCATAATTTTATCATTGGGAATTGTTATTGTTTTTAGAAACTTTATCATTAACAGTCGTCTTCGACCCACCTTTATTATTTATTATAAAGCTATCTTATAGGAAGTTAATATAATTGAATGTATAATTCGATAATTAAACAAAAATTAATATTAATTTTTATGTTATATATTATAATCTAAAAATTCTATGGAGTATTAGATATTGACAATGCTATCCCAATGACCTGAGATCTACAATGAGCCGATGAATAAACATAAATCGACGAAACAAAAACCGTCCCCGGTTCTTATTTTGTCCTAGTTTCGTCCCTGGGTAGATCCGGTCTATTTGAGAGCTTATAGTAATATTTATAAAATTTCTACCAATGGGACTATATTTTGTTAACACATTCGAAATCGAATCCTATAACCACAAATAAAGTCAAAAGCTGAACTATTTTTTGTTAGTATGATCTCATTACTCTTATGATAACACAATTATGATTTACGTTGATAGTACAATTTTAATATTTTCAATTACATTTCTTTCGATTACTTAAAATTGTTACTTTCTACTAAAAAATTTAGTAATTATTTTCCGTGTTATTTGTATTCATTTTACTATTAAAGTCCATCCTTTAACCATATTGCTTTCAGTTACTTACAATAAGTTACTCGGCTCCTCTATCCTAGAGTATTGTTCTGATACGACCTTTTGTAGATAAATTATATCAACGGTAACAATGTAACATTCACTTTTCCAGATATATATATTGCAATACAATCTAAAGATTTCATGTAATTCACCTATTATCTTTCATTCGATATCATCGCCCTTAGTAAGAGTAAATCACACTCGGTCTATTAATTAGATATCAAAAATGAACTATACAAGTAATGGATATAAGATAAAATACGAAAAAAGAACGGATGATAGACACTTCGTAACTAGGAATATACTCCGTAGTTATTAGTTAACTTAATTGATAAAGTAAACTACACCAATTACTTCTTTTTTATATATCAAAGTCAACAATCAGTGTAATTAGAATGGAGGTAGACAAGTAGTATTATAAAACTAGTAGGTCTCCCGAGAGACCGTCTCTCTAAAGCTTTTGTGTTATAAAACGGTATTGCATGATGAAAATTACGACACAAATAACATCAAGTGTTGTCATCTACTTTATTATAAACTATAAAACCTATAAAGATTATACTATTCAATAAAAGTCTTTCTTTTGGTGAGAATTGTTTATCAGTCCCTTATTTCGGGGGTTTTCCATTTATTCATGGATTTAGTCTCATTAGTAATATAGTCAAGAGTAATTCGTTGATGGTTCTTAGCGTGTCCTTTCAAAGGGTACAAGTGATTTGTCAACGATCTTTGGAACCAGTCGGAGGTAAATTTTATCTCATAATGAATCAAACGAAGCATCCCCTCAAGAGTTACATGAAGATAGCGATAATTAGACGAGCCGAATTGTTAGATGTTGTTTAGAGATCCCTAGTTTACAAGAAAATTATTTTTCTTTCGTTTCCATTAGATTTGTTTTCGATTATACGTATTCTTTGTTAGTGCCGTGTGGCGTTCTATTAATGAATTGTTCTTTTCTTTAAAAAAAAAAGAAAAAGTATATACATAATAACATAACTTATCTATTTTTTTCATCAAATAAGATAAAAGAACATTATATAGACAAGTTTGGCCTAAAAAAAATTAAAAAGGGTTGATATTGTTGGAAATAATGTGTCCTACTTGCACTTTTACTCGTGCATTTCAAACAAATACTCCCTAAAATTTGGATAAATAAGGACAATCAATTTAATTTGGATGAAGTATATAAATATATATAACTCCCTAAAATTGGTCACTTTTTTGCCTAATCTATCATGGAGTATCTTGTAACTTAGGTCCAATGGATCATTTAACTGTAATTAGAGGTGACATCGGGCTGGGCTCGGACTGGCCAGGGGGCGGATCGAGCTTTTATGGTCAGACCAGGGGGGGTGCGGGCTTGGCCGGGCTGGGATTGTGTCTGGCCCGGGCCAGGGGGGAGGCCGGGCAGGGGGCGGGCTGAAGCCGGGCGCAGGGGCCTCTGGTCGGGGCGGGGCGGACTGTTTATTAGGGGGCTAAACCTGGCGGGCCGGGTCGGGTCAGTCCGTGCTGATGGCTGTCTCTAACTGTAATGGGCTTTACCGGTCACATTCAACCCATTTTCATAAATAAGAAAACCGACTAATGAAAGTCCAAATCCAACATATCTCAGTTAATTATTTACCTTTTTATTTTGGGAATGTGTTTGATGGACAATTTGAGTTAAACTTAACTGAGTTGAATTGAGTTGTGCTGAAATAAACTAACGTAAACTAAACTGAGCTCAGAGGTGGAGCTAAGGAAGTTAGCAGGGGCCCTCACCCTCCCAGACGGACAAGATTTTCGTAATTTTTAGTTAAATTTTCTAAAAAATTTCAAGTGTACCTTATATAATTACTCATTCGCCGCCTTAAGTTCAAATCCTGGCTCCATCACTAATGTCCGAGTTAAATAAGAATTGAAATTGCTAAATAAAAATTGAATTAAGCTGAAAAAATAAGAAACCAAAGCACTATTAACATCACTCATCAATTTCACCAAATAAGCATGATGTTGTTTTGGGCTAAGGCCACAAATCACAAATTAATTAGCACAATTATGGACTTAATATATGGTGGGCTAGGGATTAAAAATCTTAGCCTAGAGTATGCGCCTCACGTGACAAACGGGTGACTAGCCAACTACTTGATGTATGTAGACAACTATGTGAATTTCTCTACAAACATTTGGACAACCGTTATCTTGTTTCAGACGGGCTATTTTGATCTGAAATAATAAAATAAGGCTTTGTAATCATTTTACAGTGAAATATAACCTATTATCGAAAAGCAAGTTATCATAAGCGATATTACTGATTGTACTACTGTAGTTACATTTAACCATAAAACCTTTCGGTCCACATTAATTTATTGTTAAGTCATAATTAATTATATAAGAACTTGTTTATTATGTTATCAATGGTAGTGCCTAGTTCATAAGCACGACCCTACTATGGCCTACTTTATATGCTCATGTACAATTTGGGAAAGAATAATGTGAATAAAGTTCTAATCTACTCATAAAAGTGTTATATTTAAGTGTTTGATATTGAGAAAAGGGAAAAATAATAAGGTGTTGTGTTTGGCCAAATTTTAAAAGTGTTTTTCTAATTGAAAAAATAATAACTAGGTCAAACACTATAAATTGGGGATATATAAAACTCCTTTTGAAAAGTTAAAAACTAATTATTAACCTCAAAAAGTTACTTCTTATTCTACTTTTCACAAAAACACCAAAAACCCAACTATTTTGCGCCTTTTTTATTTTATTTTATTTACCTTAGCAAACCATTTTCCCCATATATGTTTTATTATCGTGTGCTCCATTTTTTGTCTTCTCTCAATTCTTTGCTTATCTCACATACACCTTGCTATAATCTTACTTCTATGATCTAATACTCCCTCCGTCTCAATGATTTGTTTACCGTTAATTAAAATATCCGACAAAGAATATAACAGGTAAACAAATGGATGAAACAGAGGGAATAACTATTTATAATATTATGGTGAATCGGTTGATCGGTTTCTCATCAGTCATCATCCTCCACTTTCAGAAATTTTTATTTGTTATTGATTTTTAGGCATATAAAATTATAATTATTTTTGTCTAGGTTTTCTGAATATTAATACAGTAATTTTATTAGACATTAGTTTTTATTCAAATGATGCTTCTACAATTAATAAAAAAAAGTTGGATGGAAGTAGTTAGGCCAAACATATAAATTTTATTAGAAACCGTTTTTACAAAAGCATGGCCAAGCAATCAAAGTTTTTCTAAAAAGTCGCTTGCGAATAAACTCCTTCTAAAAAGGAAAAACTCGTTTACATAATAAGTAAGGCCAAACATCACCTAAATTCCTATTGAAACCAATAAGTTATACAAAGCGTCTTGCTTGTGCTGAAGACGGATAATGTCTCTCTCACAATAAGGCAAGTGGGGGGAAAATGGAGCACCTAATAGATAATGTCACTTGCATATTGTGAGAGGGGCACTATCCGTCTTCAGCTTGTGACGGATAGTGTCCGTCTTCAATCAGAATTTGTGTAAGTTATACTCCCTCCTAGCCTCTATGTTGATTCCTTTTTTTTGGACACCAAAATTAAGAAAATAAATCTGTACCATACAAAAATACCCTATCCAGCATGGACTTGAATTTGGACCACACAAAACTTATCAAATAAGGAAAGGGGAACCAACACTCAGTCACTCAACTAGCACCAAAAATGAAAGAGGAACCAACGTAAAGACTAGGATGAGTATATACTATGAAATGTTATTTGATTTCAGGTTAATTTTGGGGATTAAACTTTCTTTAAACTTATAGTTGTGGCATTGTTTATGTGATCCTAATTGTTAGAACATGCAAACGGGTCGGGTCACACCCAAACAGAGGAGAGTCGCACCACTCGATAACACAAGGGATGTTTCATCCTAAAATCAATTAAGCTAAAGGAGGAGTACTAGCCCCCTTAGTTATATAATGGTACAATCTCTCTTTCCCCAACAATGTGGAGCAACTCACATGTGGGTTTATTTTGCAACACTAGTGATACTGATAAAAATAATTGTTTATGTTGTCAATATGCTACTGTTTTGTGTTTGAGCGAGTGTGGTCTCACCCTATAAAATGGCATGGTTCTATTTTATAAGGGTAATTTGATAACTTATACCTAGAATAACTCAATTTCTCAAAACTTATACCTAAGATAACTTTTGTTAAAAACTTATACCTAAAATCTTAATTTCTCCCAAACTTAATACCAAATCTCTAAATAATACTTGAAAAGACTGTTTTGCCCTTACTAATTAAACTAACCACCATTTCTCCACCATCTTAGCCACATTAACACCACAATCCACCATAGTCACCACCACAACACCCCTTTCTTCCCCGTCGGCATTATTACTACCAGCCTCATCGGCAGCGCCTAATCACTGCTCTTCTGTCGGCGAGCCCTCTAGCTCCACCCCCATTCCATCGAATACCCTATCCCCTACAAATGAAACTCAAACCCTTTTCAACGAAACTCTTGCAGTACTTCACCACTCAAATAAACCAAACCCCTTTATTTTAGGGTTTATCATCATTAATTCCGCCCCAATTCTCTACTCTACGAAGCAATCAACAATGGCGAAAAATAGAAACAAAATGTCAAAGGATAAATCTGGTAAATCTGCCATGGACGCCTTTGAAATTACCGTCTCCGAACTACCTCAAGCTTTGGATGTGTCAAAATCAGCAGCTAAAGTTTTGGATTCGTTAATTAGGTTAGTATGTGTATTGGTCGTATGTTAATTTTAAGATTTTAATTTGTAATGTATGATCAATTATTACGGAGTAGGTTGTAGTTTTGTGCAATTGTTGCAATACGCGTTGTTTAGTGCGAATTTGTAAGGCGGTATTTAGGCGCTGTTGGTGGGTGGTCTAATTAGTAAGGGAAAAACTGTCCTTTCAAGTATTATTTTGAGATTTGGTATTAAGTTTGGGAGAATTCGGGATTTTAGGTATAAGTTTTTAACAAAAGTTATCTCAGGTATAAGTTTTGAAAAATTGAGTTATTCTAGGTATAAGTTATCAAATTACCCATTTTATAATTTGCATAGTTGGTGTTTTTATTTAGTACTCGTAATATTTTCTCCATATCTCAGTCAATTCTTTATGTATTTTGAGCATAAATACCAAGAACATGATAAATGAATGTTTGTGGAATTTTAACAATAACTTTTACTGCTAGAAACAAAAGTTTAAATTAAAGATGAGATATTTGAATAACGAAAATGTAAAAAATTAAAATAATCGGAATAAAGGGAGTAACTAATACAATCAAGCAAAACTCTCATTTATGCTAACCCTCTTTTTCACACAAAAAAAAAACAAAAAAAACTATTAATGCAATTTATTTTCATATTGATACTTTTTAAAACTATTTTATTCATACATTCTTTATTTTTCGGCCGGTGTTAAATATAAACCTAAACATATCGAGTGTTTAAATAAAAAAAGTATTGCTTAATTTCAAAAGCCAAGTGAGTGATTAAAAACAAGAATCACTTCCACGAGATGAGCGAGTTGGCCAGAGCATAGACCTTCTTTCCGCGCTCATATGTTACATGAGCAGTGCACGCGTAAAAGAAGTGCGCGCGTAAAAGAAGGTCTATGCTCGATCTAGATCATTCGCCTCCTACCTTATTTTTTGTATGAGACCTGGGCATTGATTGAATCATCAGCGTCCCTGTTGCTGCTGATAATCCACAGTCACCTACCTACCTACATTCACACACCTTCGCAGCATCGATCACATGGGCAGATGGGTTTAATAACGACGTCTGCATGCAGCCATGCATGCTTTCAATTAATACCAAAAGCTCCATTATCATTATACTTCGTCCCACATCTTTCTTGGATCTTGAGTTGCTCTACACAATTTTGGTAACTTCCATAACCAACAAATTCTTGTTTAAGACGATGATGACAAACTCTTGTCAAATCCATCTATATAGGATATTATTAATCCATTTTAAAAGGATATGACAGTCTTAAGAGAGACTTAGGGTCTGTAACACTGTAACTAAAATTTATTCCATTTTCATTAAAAATTACCTTCAGCACCCGAAAGAGATGACGGTGGGAAATTATACTCTTGGTAACACCAAAAAAAATATACTTATATAATTTGATACTGTATATGGTTTGACTTCAACACCTTGTGAATATCTTTCTAGGACCTTGAGTTGCTGTACACAAATTTGGTAAACGGCAACCAAGTTTTATTCCATACAAAATTATTCCGTTACACGCGTTTTTCTTTCTGAGGATAATATGATACTCCCTCCATTTAACTTCACACTACCACTATCTATTTTGCATACTATTCACAAATAAGTATTTAAATTCAATTTTCTCTCAATACGTAAATGAAATTATATTCAAGTGGGATCTTGTTGGATTCGTCTTTACGAGTATATTATAAATACATAACTTTTATAATTTTTGTAAATACGTAGCTAACAATATTTACCGCGTAAAACACGCGTTGGCAAACGTGAAAAAAGAAAGTGATAGTGTGGAGTTGAATGGAGGGAGTATAGAATAAGGGGTTGTTTAGTTGGAAGGTTTGCAATTAGCGGACTATACAACCAGATGTATACATCTGGTAGTGTAGATTTGGAGCTTTATAGCAAAAAATTTGAGCTTATATGTATATTTTACGAGCTTTATTGAAAAGAATCTAAGCGCCTTTATAAGAAAATTTTAACTCAAAATATTATATTGAAACTCAAAAACAATACATATAAATTTAATAAGATTTTAATTTTAACACATAAAAAATAAAATGCAAATCAAAAATTTCAAAAGCTCAAAAAAATTGCTTATAAGCTCAATTAGATTTGTGTTTGATGTACGATGCTCGCTCATATACATCTGGATGTATAGTCCTATTTGTGGGAGGTTTGTAATGAAATGGAATGGATTCTAGTCATTATAGTATTTGGTTGAGACATTTTGGAATGGAGTTAGAATCCTGTTGGATTCTATCTCCACCCCAACCCCTTGGAATCTCATATCCACCCCCTCCCTCATGGATTCAAACTCCATTCCTATATGTTTATATATCTCTAATGAACCAAACATGTTTTGGAAGATATGGAATTAGAACCCCATGCTTCTATGGTCTCTCATCCCAATCCATTCCATTCCCAAGCAGTGAACCACGACTCCTAAGTTAATTAGAAAAATTGTATAATATATGATAATAAAATAAGATAGTAAGATGATATTAGGAAAGTAATATTATTAGGATTTAGAAATAAGTTATTTGATAGGATTTAGTTTCGTAGTTACGGCGAAGGTAAGACTCTATCTTATTACCCTATAAATAAGGACTTTTTAATTAATTTGGGGCTTTGTCCCTCATTCGTACCCAAAAAAATATTGACTTTAGAGGGAATTTAAATTTAAATCATGGAAGAACAAAATATGGGATTAAATATGAAACTAGATCACAACGAGATAGCACTAAATTATGATTTACAATTATGTCCCTTAGACAATGAGATTCAAGAAGGGCATCAAGTATCAATTGAGTTCATATTGGAGAACGTGGGGACATGGGTTATCGATCCTTGCGAGGACAATGTGACTAGGCCGATTGATCAAGACACGGTAGCAGTCAATTCGGCCGTCATGGTGTTCAATCCTAACGGTCCAAATGCCTGCGGGGTACCTGAAGCTAGATCTACAAAGAGATAGCACTAATTTTTTTTTTTTTTTTTCAGGTGTATATTTTAAGTTGTCTTGCATATTATTCCCGTGTATAATTCTAAATTCTAATGTAAATAAATCTACATTATTTAATTTTTAGTTCCCTAATTACATGCGACGTACTCTCTTTATCCTAATTATTTGTTTGTTTTTTTATTCTTCTTTTATAGAGGTATTTAATAAAAGACAAATAATGATTGAGACGGAGGTAAAAAAGAATCACGAATGTGGCCCTAAAATGTTGCCTCTTGTTTTTACGTTGAAAAAGTTACTACTACCAATTAAGTATGAAGAAATGAATAAATGTCGGGGATTTATAGAACATAAACTTAGCATAAATAGTATGATCCACAATTGTCACCAAACAAAACTCCACTAATAAATAATAATAATTAGCTAGCGAAGCCTAATTATGTCTTTAAATGAGTTTAAAGGGCAATTGTAAAATAGTCATTCTAATTCAATGCAACGAATATTAGTGAAAACAAATTAATCTGACTATTACAAAAGTTGAAAGAATTTCAACGATAAAGAGACCATATAATATTTAGTGGAGAGTGCACTTTGACATTTTCGTTTTCTTAATATCGCCGTACTGGTCCTACCCGACTCGAATTCAAAGTATATATGTTGATTAATGGTTTATTTTAAGATAGTCATTTATATCATAGCTAAAAGTAAAAGAATAATTTAAAGACGGTGTGAAGGAATTAGAACTAATATAGTGATGAAACGACCAAATGGCTCTGTAAATTATTTGAGGAGAAATTTAAAATGTAGGAAGAAAACAAAATAACAAAAGTTGCATTAGTTATATAAAATAATTTTCTAAATAAAAGAGATCACTATTAACCACAAATAATATATGAAAAAGGTTTAGAACTAATATAGTGGTGGAACGACCAATTGGCTTAGCCGTTGTCGATCTTTTTGCTTGCTAAGACATCCTAGATCTTAGAATTTTTTTTTTACTTGTATTAATTTGTCGGTCTTCCGTTGCACGGTCCATAGAGTTTGCCTAAAGACTTTGTTGCCTGCTTTTCCAACTGATCGTTTATCATTGAAAATTCAAAATCGCTAACAAACCAAATTTTTAAAAAAGTAAAATTGACTTCTTAGTTCATAATGTGTAGTACACTCGTTTGTAATGTGTAGATTGTGTAGTACCATTTGATCGGTCATTATTGAGACTAGATGCAATAACAAGGCTTGCGTTATGGAGTATGCAAGACAAATAAAAGATGATGCCAAAAGTCCACTTTGTTATTGTCGAACATAACCATTTTGACAAATAAAGCGTCTTGCTTCTGACGGACACTATCCGTCACAAGTTGAAGACGAATAGTGTCCCTATCAAAATAAGACAAGTAGAAGGGCAAGTGGGAAGGAAATATAGCACCCCATGGTTGGTGTCACTTGCATATTGTAAAAGAGATATTATTCGTCTTCCGCTTGTGACAGATAGTGTATGTTGATAAGAGTTATTAGTATTGGCACCATCAAATGGGAACACAACGCCCGCAATCATTAAAAAACTAGACAAAAACATGTCCCACTCCTCCATATCAATGTATGGGCATTAGCCATTAGTGGAGTTACGGGACTAACAGGGGCGTTCGTTTCTCTTGACAGACGAAATTTTCGAAATTTTTAGTTAAAATTTCTAAAAAAAATTCCAAGGGTAGCTTAATATCATTACAAGTTCGCTCCCACTTAAAAGTTTTCACCCCTAATTTTAAATCCTTGCTCCGCCAGTGTGGTATGGGACCATGGTTAGATGATTTTTAGATGAATTGCATTTGGCCAATTGGCATCTTCTATTAAGAATAATTAATAATTATATAGTAATAATTATTATATTCTTGTACTTTTAAAATTTAGATGGAATTATAAATACATTTTGTATGTTCTTTCTTCCAGTTTATAGATCACCTAATTTAAGTTTATAGATTGTATATTTGTATGTTCGATTTTTTTAAAGTGTTGGACGGTCTTTTTCCCCGGATTAAAATCGTGTATGAGGACAAGGTACATGCAAGTCTGAAGACAGGTTTCGAGATAATGTACACTTACTAGCCCTTCCCTAACTCCATCACGCATTGTTTAAATTTGATAAAAAGAGGTTGCAAAGTAGAATAAAAACGACGTTTCGTTTAAACTTAAAAAGTGAAGCACCTAACCAAAACTATATAATATTTACATTAAAGGAAAAGTTTTCTTTCTAAAACCCTAACCCTAAACTTCAAATTCATCAATTAGGGGCTACCGTCTACCAATTTTGGTGGAGGTAAGCCCCAATTTTTTCGTTTTTCTTACTAAGTATCTATTAATTATATACAAATAACTTTTGCCTCTCCTTTATTTGAGATTTGTGTTCACCTTCGTGTGAGTTTTGTCTTCATCTTGTGTGAGATTCATCCATCTATTTGAGAGGTTCAAGAATTATGTGGAAGATCAATGTTTTTATCTGTAGTCATATGGTGTTGCAATGGATATTGGATTATTTCTTACGATTTGTGAGATCGGACAAGATTCATCTCTTTCAAACTTTATTATCAGATCGATGGATCCCCTCGCAGTTGGATGTATAAAGAAACAACGGTATTTTAGAGGGTGGTGTGCAACAACGCTTTTATCTAATAACGATCTTGGTTTTAGAAAAAGTTGGTCTTGTTTGTGGTTTACAGATTTGTATTCAGTTAATTTTAATTCTTGTATTACATATTATTATTATTAATGAAATTGATTTTTACTAAAAAAAAAAAAAAAAAAAAAAAAGTGAAATACCTAACATTTTTTGTGCATTTGACGACATGTATGACGGTTGATTGTGAAGGTGCTCAAACGATAAGGAGTGTTTATAGTGGCGTATGAAGTGACCCTTATAACTTGAGACTCGTATTTTAATGGCACCAACTTAAATACTTTCTTTCTTGTTTTATGCCACTTTTGGCATCTTCAAATGATTGCACAACTGTAATTATGCTGCTTTTCAAATTCCATCAGTTTGTCAATTCCCTTATTTTGAGGGCAACCCCTACGACACATGTTTAAAGAAATTATTAGATACTCCATATAGTCGGTGTACCATATCACCGTATACCATGTCATCAACGTTTCAATTTTCAACCAATAAAAAAACTAAAATTACTACTAACGGTTTCCATTAATATAACAAAGAAGAATTTACGTTTAACTAAAAAAAATGAACATTCTAGCTCATTGCTTAGTGTGTATATAGAGAGCATCATTAGTTTAGTACGGAATATAAATTATCGTCATTTTTATTATTTCAGAGATAATACATAGATGTAACACAAAAGTAAAACAAAAGATCTAAAATCGCATGCATAATGACTTGAAAGACCACTACACTGAGTGGCAGGTATACGATATACCTTTAGAATATTTCACTTGTTTATTACTCCGTAACTTTTTGCAATTTATCTATTATGGATTAAAACTACAATGACATGCAATGTAAGAATATCAAAATCACTCACACAGAATTATGATTCTAGAAACACTTTTGGAATATGGAATCTGCCATCAAAACCTAATGGTTGCCAGATATATAAGGGTAGGACGGAAAATAGTAGGCCATAATCATATATTTCTTTTTTTTTTTTTTTAGCCAAAGGCTATGGTCATCTTAAATAATACTACGTAAAATAGTAAGGGTAAGATTATTGGTAGTCTTGAGACAAGACTCGCTCAAGACTACCAATAATCTACCTTACTTTTTGACAAATTCTTAAGTTGAGTCTTGAAAATTCAAGACTCAACTTAAGACTTTAGGGTGAGTCTTGACCCCACTATGATTGAAAACTATCCAATTAATACATCACATGTGTCATTTCTTTTGTAAAAATAAAAAGAAGGAAAGTGAAAAAGTAGAAAAAGTAAAGTCTGAGGTGAGTCTGACGGATAATGTATAAAGTGTGAGGTAAGTCTGAACAATAAAGAAATAATAAAAGTTAGTGGAAAGTTGATGTGGCGGAGTTTTAAGACTTTGGAGAGTATGACGGATAATCTTACCCTAATAACGAAAGTAAAGATAGTTAATACAACCATGATTTACAAGTGGAATGAAGGCCTAGAGGGAGTAGTAAAAAGATATATGTATATGTCTAACATAGTTAACGAAAATAAACATATTAAATTTTGAAAGAGGGCGATAATTGAAATAAAAGGAATAATGACTAGCTAGTAAGTTGTAACTTCACCTTTTTAACAGTCCATTATCAAAATAATACGAGTATACGAGTATGATTTAAAAGTTATCTGATATGACTGAAGTCACCGTATTTTAAAAAGTAGATTATGTGATGAGTAATTCATTAAATTTTAAGCAATTAAATTAGTCCGAACGGACTTTTTTTCTTTTCTTTTTTTTTTTCTTTTTTTTTTTTTTTTGGCATCAATGTACCTTAAGTTATCTTGTAAAAGGTTTTAGTCTTGAAGAATATTGGTAAAAAGACTTTAACCTTATGGTAAAAACAAAAAAGCTAGAGGTGTTGGCTTAAGAATGTCTATGAGCTGGGTGCAACACTTTCTACGTAGATGCACCTCTCCACTCACAAAGTGCCTCTTGTTTTCACATTGTTAAAAGTATTTCATCTAGTTTAGCTTTTCTGTGTTTTAGGGTCCATCATTTGACACTGAAATGATTTCCGTAACGATTTTTTTAACGTTTGTCCTTAAAATTTATATTTAAAACTTATACTCCGTATAAAGAAAGTTACAAAAATATATTGTGAGAATTGAAATGTTAGACTTTACGTAGATTTTTAAATGTGTCTAACCTTTAAGGATATATGTTAGAAAAATCGCTTTGTTTAATTAATAGGACTAATCCTACTTCAATCATTGGAATTTGTGTGTTTTCCATTTTTGGCAAATTAATTGAATTTGCACTTTTACACGGCTGGAGGCATTATTCTTAAGAAAGTAGTATAGTAATACCGTAATAATTAGTATAGATCCCGTGTTAAAGCACACTTGTGACAATCTTTTCAAAAAGACCTCTTCTACTTGCTCTTATTTTAATTGGTTGTGACAAAAAAAACGTCTACAATGAGATTTTGTGTGTAACTTGCGTACCTTCTTTCTTTGTTTCAAACCATAAAAATATAATAAAGCCATACAGAGGACGAGGGAATTCAAATTGGTGACCTTAGCTACACGGACGATACCTTCGTTTTAATCACCTGCTTTAAGAGTAAATTGTTGACCGAAACGAGAATGCAATAATAAATGATTTATTATTCATAAAACTATCTAATAATCAATTTATTTGAACAAGTTTAAATCTAAATATACAAGATTACAAGCTAAGTACGTACTTAAATGATTGGTAAAATATTAGTTAGGGAGGGTCGTTATAAAGGCCAGAAGTTATATTTGTCTTATATTAAAGGTATAATAAATAGATTGCGACTTTGACGACTTCTCATGTTAAAGTGTACTTTGTTTGTCTCTATATTTCACCAATTTGCTTGTCTTGGCTCCCACACGATTTTCACATATTATTGCGTAACACGGTCTCATGAAATAGTTTGTTTGTGTATCTCGGTTTTAATTCTCTTTTCAAATAATATGATTATGAGTTTTTTGTTTCGAAAATATTAGCGTAAAACTAGTTTATAAACTACAAAAGTTCGGTTATATTTTATTACAAAAGTGTGGATTCCTAAAGGAAAAGTTCAAAAAGTATGAATGATCAACAAATGAAAATGATATGTAAACAAGCATGATTGTACTCTTAGGCTCTTAGCAATAAATGTAGTATTGGATGCCCAAGAGCAATTGTCCACACAATTTAAGGCCCTATTCGGTCATGACTCGTGAGCATAGAAATCAGACCTTCAGTTCCGATCATCAGATTTATAAGCTTTATTGATGGAATTTAATCCAAACTTTAAAGTATAGTACACTGGTATATTCATATTTGGGGCATTTCTTCGATAATAAGATTTAACCATATTTCTCATTTCTTGTAGAAACATATATTTAATACTATAATTTTGGATTTTCCATTCCTTTGTTACCAAATGTATGTAGTTTCAAGAGGAGCTAAATCAAGTGATATTGATTAGAGCAAGCATATTTTCCTCCATGCCAAATATTGCCAAAAGGGAGATTTTACCTCCTCTTTTGGAAAACACAAATTCTCATTGAAGACGAACACTATCCGTCACAAGCTGAAGACGGGTAATGCCCCTCTCACAATATGCAAGTGACACTATTTACGGCGTGCTCCATTTCCCCCCACTTGCCCTCCCACTTGCCTTATTATGAGAGAGACACCATCCGTCTTCAGCTTGTGACGGATAGTGTCCGTCACAAGCAAGACGCTTTCTTTGGAAAATAGTTTTGGGAGAATTAAATGCAAGTTGTGTTGATTGTAGACTATACAATGTTGATTAATGTGAAACTACTTGCTCACATGATGTGTTGATCATGAAACCAAACAAATTAGGTGTCGTTTGGTTGCCATGGTGGAATTAATCTCTCGTTAGTTTTAAAAATACGTGAATTGAAGAATTCATGTGAATTCCTTAAAACTCGTTTGGTTAACTTGACGGAATTAAATGGACACAGGAGTTTCCAACTATCTAGGAGGGGCTAGGTAATTAAACTCCTCCATTATGGAGGAGTTGACAACTCCTAGGAAAAAAGAAATCATGGGAATTTGGGCAACCAAACAACTCTATTTTTGTCAATTCATGAGATTTTTCAATTCCCCCACATTTAGAGTGACAACCAAACGAGGCCTTAGTCAAAATTAGAAACATAACCTAATAACATGACCTAAAAAAAAATACTCACTCCTATTTTTTGTAGCTCCCTCTTTCATTTTTCATGCTAGTCGGCTTTTGTTCTCTCCATCTTTATTTGGAAACTTTTGTGTAATCCAAATTCATCCTATGGAGTATGGTGTTTTGTTTGGTCCAAATTAATTTTCTTAATTTTTATGAAAAAAAAAATGGAACAATAGGCAGAATAGGAGGGAGTATACAAACTATATATTCCAATAGAAGCAAATTAAAGCTTATGATGTGTTGTTTTATCGCGAATGTAAGAAATTGAACAATGAATAACCTATCGGTTATATGATTTTGCTCGGCCTAGTTTTAATGTTAATAACCTCGAACGAGACCGGCCAATAATTCAAGCCATATGATTGATGGGCAAATCGAGTAAACTTGAGATAAACAGAGAAAAAAAAGTCCTATGGATGTATTATAAGTGATTGCAAATGACAAAAGTACAAAACCAAAAAAGAGTGATGAGTCACTATCTTGTGTTGCATGATTCCTGAATTATTTAGGGTAAGATTATTGGTAGTCTTGAGACAAAATTTTGGTAAGTATTGAGACAAGACTTAGTTAAGACTACCAATAATCTACCAAAGTCTTATCAAAGTCTTAAGTTGAGTCTTGGAAATCCAAGACTCAACTTAAAACTCAACAAAAGTCTTGACCCCACATTTGTTTAATGACAACCAATAAATTGCAGCCATGTGTCATCTATTATTGTTTTCTTTTTTTATCTAAAACCCTATAAGAAAAGTGTAGTGAAAATGTTGAGTCTGAGGTGAGTCTTACGGATAATGTATAAAGTTTGAGAAGAGTCTGAGGTGGATCTAAACAATAAAATAATAATAAATGTTAGTGGAAAGCTGATGTGGCAGAGTCTTAAGATATTGGTGAGTCTCACCAATAATCTTACCCTTAGGATGGAATAACACCACTGCAGACTCTGGTGTAGTTGTTCACTTGTTCTTCCTAAGGCAGAACACGGATCGGATATCCGATCCAAAGTACAAGTTCGGATCGGATATCCATATTAGAAATTCCCGTAGTTAGATATCCATATCCAAACCAAATGTTTCGGATATTCAAAATAATCGTATCGGATGCGGATATCCATATTTTTCATTTTACTTTAAAATTAAGTTTGAAACATGATCATATTTATCGTCTTACTTGATGTTCTCCATATAAAATTTAAGTACCACTTACATATTTCTCCATTATCTTAAACTTTAATTAAGTTGTTGCATGATGAAATTGTATTTTCTTGACATTTTACTAGAAAACTATAGTTTTGGATCAGATCGGATATCCAAATGTTTTAATTCTAATATCCATATCTAAACCAAAACCAAAGATTTCGAATCGGATTTCCGATCCAAACTTAAATTTCGGATCGGATATCCAAAAATTCGGATCAGATACGGATCGGTGCGAATAATCGAATCTTTTGCTCCACCCAAGAACTTCTTCTCATCCCTTGCATTTACTTAATTTTCTCCTATTTTAATGTTCCCTCTAGCCTTGATTTTAAGGACATTTTCGATGATTAAATCGGGTACACTGTGTTTTATAATCGAAATATAGGATTATTAATCATAATCTTAACATACTTGGTCTTGTGTAAGACTAACATGTTACTAACAAGCAGCAACAAAATCTAAAAAAAAAAGGACGACTATGTCTTGTATAGAATGAAACGGTTTTATTTTCGTATTTGTATGTGCCATGTATGATGAGCATTGGTAATGCAACATTGTTGCGGGTTGCGTCGATATTCGGTCTGGTTGAAATTAGTTATTAGTTCTCTTTATTATCGATTATTGATCGATTCATGTGTGATTATATTCATAATAATACTTTTTTTTATGCTAATATGTTGGACATTTCACAACTTTTTTTTTTTTTTTCCACTTTTGTTGCTGCCTGTTAGTAACATCTTTGTTTTACCATACATAAAATTTATTATAGAAATTCGGACCATTTTCGCCGTTGAGGTCTTGCCATGGTCGCTCATTCCGCTCTCACCAGGGGCGGACCCAGAATGTAAAATTTGGGGTAGCAAAAATAATGAATATGCATATTATGGGAATTAAACCTAGGACCCATAGGTAGAAACCAAAGCTTTTACCACTGAACCACTTAATGTTTCTTGCTTTTATGATGCGCATATATATACTTATCTACTACGAGTATTTAGCAATATTTAGAGTAGCAAAAATTCGTACGCTTAACCGATTTTTTTATGTTTGGGGTAGCGGACGCCACACCTTGCTACTAGGTGGGTCTGCCCCTGGCTCTCACTCTACCATTCTTCCCTATACGGAACGAGATTGAAATACACAACTGAGCATAATAATAATAATACTATTAATGTCGTAATTAGCATGGTGCACCTTTCCAAAACCGCAAATTCTTATTTCAGACGGCCTGTTTCCCGTCTGAAATAAGACGGACAAAATGTTATAACTAGAGTTGTCACTTTTTACCTTGAAAATGATGTGAAAAATAATGGTAACATGTTATCAGAAAATAACAACATTTTATTGTAAAATGACAACATATTATCCGTCTTATTTCAGACGGGAAACAGCTCGACTGAAGCAAGACGCACTATTCCAAAACAAGTGACCACACGAATATGTAGCAACCTTCCAAAATAGGATCTAAATGATTTGTGCTGCAAGCTTCTTTCACTGGACCTAGGGCTGTCGATTCGAAAAAAAAAAAATAAATAAAAAAAAAAAAAAAAAAAGACCATTTTATACTAGCAACATGCACCTATTCGGCTATTTGCCACGTGTGAAAACGTCAACTAAACCAGCAAAGCTATCGAGTGATAGTACTCGTAACCTGGAATCAAACCCAGTTGGCGTCATCAGTACAGTCGAGGCTCTTTTGATGAAAACTGTTTGCCATGTGTTAAGTCGCCATTGAAGGCGTCGATAGGTAGTAAGATTCAGAACCTCTTTTCATGGAAATTTGGTTGTATTATATGCTAAGTACCTAACAAGTGCCCAATTTCCTCATTTGGTACGTCAATTATTGCCACCTAAAGTCACCCCACATTCCCACATTGGGAGTTTTTGGACAATGTCTTTTACCATAAAGTTTTCATAACCCGAGCTATGCTACCATCAATTTGGTATAAATTGTCCAACCATCAAATTCAGTCTCGTTTCTCAACCTCAATTTGGCACAACCAGGCCACTCGGCTCTACTTTGAATCACGATTAGGACAAAGTATCGGGATAATGTTTGTACAGGTTCATGCGAGTCCTCGTCTGGTGACAAGTCGGGTCGGGTTGAAATATGGTCACTACCAAGTTAGGTTATCAACATATATTATTTCATCTTATGATTTCAAGTTTGGTCCAATAAATCTGAACTGATTTAAATCATTATGAAGCCTCTTCACTATCGGGTCATCCATCATCCTGAGTCAATTTTGGTTCGGGTCAGGTCGGGTCGCCTTATGCTAGCTCTATTTTCATAACAAGGCAATATATGTAGGTAAATAAAACAAGAGTAAATGAATAAAGACAACCCGCTGATCAGAAGATTATCATCACACAGCACAACTCCCATACTACACGGATTTTTGGTACTCAAAGACGATCACAATAGAAACCCTTGCTCTCTTAAACTATTCTGGATAATGAACAAACCTTGGCATTGGACAAAATTCCACATGTTCAAGTCGTTGCTTTTGAGTCGAAGTTTCTCTATGTAAAACCGAAAAAAGAATCACATTCCCATTCCACCTGCAAACTTGGCATTTGAAAAGTCCATCTCCGGATGCTGCAGAGATCGACGCATGTTGATGTTATATTTTTTAAAATATAGTCTAGTATTCATTTAAAATTATTTCCCCCTCGTTTTCAATTAATTGGAGGGCACTGCAGGTAGTATCACAAGTTGTTTACCTCAGCCATAAACTTCTTTAGCAGCTCTTGCTTCTGCATTTCATCACTTGTGGGTAGGCCCATGGTTTTCTGCCTTTGGTCAAACTGCAGGATGTCACTAGGTCAGCAGAGAAACATATAATATAACCAATATAAACATATTATGACCACTAGCCAGAGCTCGTACAGCAGGCCAAGATCGTTCAACGAAACAGCATCACTATTCAAGGAACAACTATTTCTCAATAAAAAAAGTCAAATACTTGCCATCATCTTCTCCACAGTCGACCTCGTTTCTGGGTCCAAGTCACCGAGTTTGCTGCTCTCGGGTTCAACCTTCTGAGTGTCGACTTCAGGATCCCCTTTAACTACAGCTCTCCACCAGTCCATCTGATCATGCTTTGTCAGCAGAATTGAAACAGCTTTCTGATCCTCTGAAAACAGAGACAAAAAGCAACATTAGTACTGATAGATCGATAGCCAGTTAGCCACAACATTAGAAGCTTAATTTCCTAACATACTTGATCTCTTAAATAGCAAGGCATAGCCTAACAAGCCATATAAAAGCAAAGACCATGGGGTATCCGAAAGCCCCGCTTAAGGATGTCAACAAAGTAACAATCACACTGCGCAAATCTGTTGTCCACTATATCAATTTTTTAACGTTAAAGTTCACAAAATTCACCATGTAGACGTGCAGGAAGACAAAGGATATACCGATATATGTCATATTGTCATACGAAGACCGCAGTTCGGCATCATTAGAAAATAACAATACATCCAAAAGTTTCACGTAAAACCATATTAAATCATTGCATCAGATATAAGAACTTTTGCATCCACAAATTGTACCTTCATGGTACGCTTTCTAATCTTTTCACACGGAATATTTCAGATATTAGGTAGATACTAAAAAAACTAAAAAAGATATGTAGAGCCTTCAGGTCATACTGGGAAAACTATGTAAAAATGAAAACAAGAAATAATGTAAAATCAAGTCCACTAGAACTGATGAGCTTCAATATAAAATCATCCGAGAAGGTGTCTCCATAAGAACTACAGAAATTGCAGGAGAGGCTCAAATATGTGCACCAAAAATCTAAAAAAAAATTCACTTCGCAAGTCCTAACAAAAAAGAAGTTTTGAACACACCAATGATATTTGGAGGCCCTGTTCTAAATTTTATTTTGAGGCCCTAAATAATATGGTTAGGAAGAAAATGTTAGTTTTAGATGTTAATTATGTTTACCATTTTAAATTTTATCAGTCTTATGCTTTTACAATTAAAATTTTTTCATATATTCTCTTTAGTTCAAGTTTATTTAAGAAAAGTATGGGAAAAATTAAAATAATAATTAAATAATTGTACAGAATAATAGTTTTTTATGATGTATCAAATACTCCAAGTGAGCTTAATTTTGAAAATTTAGATAGATTTACAACAACAACATCAGAGCCTTAATCCCAAAATTTAGATACATTTAAACCAAAAAAATGCATTCCGTGGGGTTTGCTGAGTTGTACAGCTATATAAGCCCTATGTCTACCGCTACGCAACTTTCATATTTGATTGATTATTCTGGCAGACGTAACCTATAATATTGAGGCCCTTTAGTTTTCGGGCCCCAATGAACGCCCCATGGGCCCCCGGGACTAAAAGTGGAGTATAAACAATAACAAGAGAAAACAGTGGAGGGGATATCAAGAGAAATGAAGCGTACCCAAACTCCAGAAACAATCATCAGGCTTCACAGGCTTGTAAAGTTCACCCTGCATAAAAGTTTCAGATAGAGAGGTCATCACCGCCACACTGGACATCAATAGTAGCAATGTTTGATACACACACTCAGCTCAGTGAAGGACTTACATCAATAATGGGAGCTTGACCTTTGAGTCCAACTTTCAGATGGTTTTTCTTTATCTCGCAGACAATGAATCTAGATTTTGTTCCAGGTGGGACAGGTATAGTCACATTCACTTCTTGCAGTGATTGTCCCCAAGAGTAGTTTTCAAGATCAAGCCCATTAGCGTTGTTTGGAGCTGCAATTACAGAAACCATGGATGAGAATGTGAGACGAATCAGCAACATAGAACTTCAAAACTTTCTGCGACAAAAAAAGAAACCCTGTAATGTAGAGCACTAACAAAACATAACATATTCTACGTCTACAGAAATAGAAGACTCATAGATATCAAGGGCCTAAGAGAAAGAAAACGTGAACGGACGAACCAGAATCAGTATTATGGTGTGATCTCACTACAGAGACTTGAGTTTTGCATAGTATTCCCTCCGTCACAGTCATTTGTTTGCGATTTTTATACTTTGTCAGGAGTATTTTCTTCAAAGGTAAGCAAATGATTGGGATGGAGAGAGTATTGGCAGCTTCCCAAATCCCGCTTTCCCATTACACATTTAAATATATTCTACAACATTTTAGTTTGTGATCTTATAAAATGAATTAAAATCAGCACAGTTTCTCTGATCCTGTTAAAGTATTCATTGAATCAACTTTTTATTTTGATTCGGTCTGGATTATTTCAAATTTCATCTGAGACATCAACAAGATGTTATGTAAAACTTTCAAACAAAAAGATCATAAAAACAGCTCATGTTTTGAGGCACAGCAGTAACATAAGTGTTCAAATAGCAATGGTGTGGAACGGGTGGAGCCGTGGAGCCCTTCAATAATATTAGGCAGCACCCACTTCAGTGAGTTTGATCGAGCTAAAAATTGTCTTAAGTGAGAAATTTGACACCAAGTTTCTCGATCTTGTGGTGAAGATACAAATGACTCTCCTCTTTGTAATTTTGGAAGCCCAAACACGTGTCATGACATTGGCAGGTATTTTTGTATGGCGTACATTAAAAAATTACTCATATTTGTTGGAGGACAAGGAGTCAAGGATCATTTCATGGGGTTGATACGTGTGACATGTCACTTATGAGGTGCAAGGGGGTTGTAAGGAGGTAGCCTATACCTCAAGGAGCAACAACGTCGATGAACAACTGTGCAAAGGAACATCTTACGACTAGTAGCAACACCCTTAGCTCTCTATTTTACACTCGGATAGTACCCTAGTAGAATAAGATACAACCCGTCTCATGTTGAGACTCTGAAAGCCAGGTCTCTAAAAGGCCCTGCAAGTTTATCATCCAAGAAATTTAACCTGAGACAAGCGAACTTTCATGAAAGTTCAGTCCAGCGATGGACATTGTATTGCTGCTATGAATGCTGGCGAAAATGAAGCTTCACAAAGAGTGATGATTGTCACAAATGCTCACTGGTAACTCATCACTAGATAAACGATCCGTCACTCGAATCACTAGTAATCAACATTTGCACTAGATCCAACAGCGCCAAGAAGGCTAGCCAGTGAGACTGAAGTCCTTAAGTTAATATTTTCGATTCTTTTCCTAACTTGCCTTACTAATTCGGTCCCTAAAATTTTCAATCTATGTCTACCCCCTCCAAACACGATAGAGAATCGATCATTAACGAACAACAGGCGAAAAACAATCGAGCAATTACAATTACAAGTACAACATTGCGCATCACATTAACAGGCGATCATTCGTTGTTACCGAATATCTCTGAAGGCTTCCATACCGTGCTTAAAATACGTATTGTTATTTCTAATACGCATTTGTATTACTCGTATAATATAAAAATACGACTACGAAAGCTTTCAGAGATTTGAAGGAGTACTTAAAAAAAATAAAGAAATTAAAATGAAACCTCTGTATTTAGGCTTTTCCTTCTCCTCGTCCTTAGGCGAAGACGACGAAGACTCCTCCTTCTTCGCCGCAGGCGCGGCAGCGGCGGCGGCGGCCGCGGCGGAAGCTTTACTCTCTAGCTTCTTTTTCTCGGCAGCGGCGGCAGCAGCGAGCTTGTCCTTGACGGAATTGAAGAGCTGGACCACGTCGTTTTTGGAGGAATCGGAAGCGAAGAAATCGGGAGAGACAGTAGAGAGGAAGTCAAACGCCGATTGGATAAACCCTAGAGGTTTAGAAGGATCAAGTGTTGAGGTGAATGGTACAGGAGGTGGAGATGGAGTAGTAGGTTGAGTTTCTTCTTCGACGTATTCTGAGAGGATCGCCATTGTTGCCGTGAAGATGAAGCAGAGAAAACTAGACGATGTGATGTGATTTGATTTGGGGATACTATTTCAAGGAAAAGTTATGATTGAACCAACCTATAACTCAATATTGACTTTATCTAATAAATAACCCGGTAATGATAATAAACTTAATAATTGTCTAAATAAGACCAAATTAAAATTCTTGATTTATTGTTGACTTAGAGGGTCGATCTCGTTCGGATCGGTTTTTGAGGTTAAATTAACGGGTCATTTCGGGTTTCATTGGTCATTCTGGGCCAATTGGGTTATTTTGGTAAAAATTTTGCTTAAAATAAGTCATCTCGGGTTATTCCGATCACTTCAAACGGGGTTACTTTAGAGTCAAGTAAATTTGGTCTATTAAGTCGTTATCTAAGAAAACTAAAATAAAAAAAATAATTCTAAAAGTAGTTCTCATATAAAATTTACATTATACTCCGTCATTTTCATCCATTTGTGTCACTAGGTCCATTCACTTTGCAACTCATGACAAATCAATTTCGCAAAATGGAGGAAAAGCATTATAATTGGCTCAATTAGCTCGAGAGAGGACACTGAAGATGCATAATTAATTCAATAAGTCTCTCTTCAGACGGATACCCTCATCTTAAATGAAAATTTGTGTAATTAATTAGCTTAATTCCACTGAAGAACAAACTCACACTTTCCACCAAGAAATGGATGCATATGAACACTACCAGATGCATAATTAGCTCAATTATACTGAGGATTAAAGGGTATCATCGCCTCAAGATGCTCTCTGTTTTCGAAAAGGAATAATATCGAAGGCCAAAATCCTAATGATGTAACCTGTAGGCGTTCTATATACAGTGACAGATTCACGAATACAATACAATACAATACAATTGCGCTTCCCTTTTATATTCTCTACGTAGTTTACATCACGAGTATTGTTCTAAAGTCCTGTAAAAATACAATTCATTCTAAGATTTCTTGAACTTTTTCTCAACAACAGCTTTTTTAGCAAGTCTAAGTGATTCCTCAATATCATCACATAGTTTCTGTGGATCAGGGATCACATCTTGATCAATCGCTAGAACAAATGTCATCGTATCCATGTAACTCTGATAATGGATAGTCAATGCCTGCATTACCAAAAAAAAAATCCACAGTTAAATTAGGTTCATCGTCATAGAAAGATCATTTTTTCTCGAAAAAGAGCATTTATTTCTGTCATAGAAAGACAGAATACTGTCTAATAAGGATGGCCACGGATCCCGATCTGTTGGATCTGAATCCAACCAGATCGATTCTAATCCAGCTTGTGGTTATCCGTAATAAGAAATGCACATAATTAAGTGATGTACTTGTGGGTGTCCGTAAACTGTAGGAGCCATAAAAACCATAGGATGACCATAGAAGCTTATTTCTTCTTGTGGACCAACAAGATTAGAGAAAGACAACGTGGCATTTGAAAGAAGTCTGTGTGACAAAGCAGCCACCACCTGTAGAAGATTCGATACTATGTCAGAATCGGATGTATAGAGACCGGAATGGCGATGTTATATATGGAGTTGTGTTAAAGTAGAGGATACCGGAAGGCCAAATATCTTGAGAAGAATCATAGCAATTGCATAAGTACATGGAACTTCAAGTGAGCATTTCTTTTTGTCGATAGTTGCCTTAGCATCGCGTATATAGTCTAATGGGTCATCTCTCATCGCGATGTTAAAGGGCAGGATGACATAGCCTATTGCATTTCCCCAGTTCCATCGTCCCTCCACATCTGACGCCATCCTTTCTGCTAAAGCCTGTCTAAGGCACAATGCCATTTATCAAAGGACGGTACTTTTAAGCCAATATTATTCGGATTTAGCTGTAAGTGTTTACAGTCATGTCGTTATTTGTGGAGAAGTTTAATATTAACAAAGATTTAAGGATGAGACAATGTGACCATTACCTCAATAGTTGAAGGCGATCGAAGATTCACTAAAACTGTTGATCTAAGGCGGATATTCTTAGGCAGGTGATTTCCCTTGCCTTTCTTATCTCCTTTGATTTCACCTGATCAGATCATTACAGTTTCAAAACTTTCAATTGGCCATACGACAGTCTGCAATAGAATTCAAAAACCATGGAATCCGGGTTTTAGTGCTATACCGTACTTCCTGTTGAGATAATATGACAGGCCTGCCTGTGTCATTCCCAAAAGCACATCATTTATCGTCTGCATAATGCCAGTAAAACAGAAATAAGCAGAATTTTGCGAAGTTGTAGTAATGACAGGCCCGCATGAGTATTTGTCGTATTGCAGAGTAATAGAAATCATGTTAACGAGACTCATGTCTCAGATAGGAGTGTCTCTCCAAGATTTTGACAGAGCTTCTTTTGTGAAAAATCATGTTTTGGCTTAAAGCAAATTCTCCGAGTGCATACTAAGGCCCAAGTTTGTCGATCTAGAACGACTGCATGGAGTTATATAAAGCGTCTAAAAAGCATAAAATATAGCATTAATCAACATCCGCATCAAGTAACACAAAGTAATGTAAAAATGTCTAAATATCACAGAATTAACAACATACCACATCCAGGGCCCTTTTCACAAGCTTAATATCTTCAAGGCTAACTGTCCTGTACACAAATCGCTTAGGAACAGTCCCAGTAGCAAGACCGCCTTTCAGTGGAGTTTTCGTGTCCTTGAGCCAAAGTGTTGACGCAATGAACAAAGGCACATCTATCAAAGTATTCCAAACCATCTTGAAAAGAAACATCATGCCATAAAACAAGCTCAATAAACCCAAGGAGCTACTTGGGCGCTTTACCCTCTTTTTGTTCTTATCAGTAGGGAGCGTAGGAAGCGCATTGAGATTTGCGCTTTGTCGCGTGCAAGCAAGGACATGTGTCATGATTGAAGTACCATCTCCTATGGAATGGTGGATTTTAAAGATGCCTATGCCATTTGCATTTTTAGTTTTGATGTTAAGAAGGTGGATCTCCCATAATGGCTTGGATAGGTCCATGGGTATCTTGGTCATGTTTGAGACGTAGTCTTCAAGGAATTGGTCGGGTGAGTCCATGTTTGGGTCCAGATCCGGGACTATGATGTGGTCATCTACGATCACCTTGGTTCGGACCCATCCAATTGGTTTATCGCCTTTCTTCGGATCAAATACCTTGTGTTAAACAAATAGAGAACTTTTGACTGAGGGAGTATTTCATAAAGCAAGTTTAACCACTCTGTTTCAAATGACTCGATTTAAAGTACTTATGTATTCTCTGATCCCGTAATAATTTGACCCGAAACCAATCTACTCGACCCATCTGAGACGTCTATATGACCATATATATATATATATATATATATATACTAATATACCGCTACTGTAGGTAATTAAACTGAAAACGTACCAGCTTGCTAGACACGCGAGGATGCTTGATCATAGTTCGCTCTATCCCTTCTTTAATCAATTCAACATCTATCTTTGTCTTGCAACCTACATGTGATATTATGCAGCAGTTAAACTGCGGCGCGTGGAACAATTGCGCCCCTGGACTTAACGGTTCCACATCTTCCTCTATTGACTTGGTCTCAATGCCCACATTCCGCCGGATGTCGATGGGCTTCAGCCACTGACTACCTGTCATCCCGTCGCTGCTTCAAATATAAACTTTCAGAAGTTATATTTATGATTCTTGTGGCACCAACTTGAGTAAAAAAAATGGTCCAGCATTACTGAACTCTAGACGTAAATGACAGCTAGAGTTATAACTGTACAAGCACGAAGAAAATGATCAAGGTATACCGATATTACAAGAAACTCGACTTAATTTTTTCCGTAAGACCATCCCCAAGCAGAAGGTCACGCTAACTGGGTCACCAACGTTTTAGCCCTTAATCTCACCTTATTTATCTTGACCCACTTTCACCCTCCCAAGCAGAAGGTCACGACCTGGGTCACCAACCCAATCATTTTTCACTTTCCAATAATTTTCCACATTCTTTACCCCACCAAAAACTCTCATACTTTTTCAATTATTAATTACTAACAAATGAGAGGATGACATGTGTCGGGTCACCAACCTCAACTCAAGGTCACCAAGTCTCAATTCAAGGTCACAAATTGACCCTGAGTTATTCAAGGTCACCAAAATCGTCTTCTTAATCCTAGTTTAATGAGTCATTAGCACGACCCAACAAGGTCACGACCCAGTTGGTGACCTTGCTTGGGGATGGTCTAACCAACTAGTCCATGTAGAGCAAATATAACAAACTAAAATGCTTGTTGTGTGATGCACTAAACAACTGTATCATTCATAACTGTTTTACAATAAGAATAATATCCAAATCCTCATGTCAAAGGGTCAGGCTTGCCTGCAATGCGGTAATTTTGTCATCACAAAAAAAAAGTGAAGAAAATGATTGCGGAGAAGGGAAATTATAGAGTAGAAAAACAAATCAAACAATTTGATCAGTTATTGAGCTCAGGCTTACAGCAAGCGAATAGAAGCAAGAGCGACAAACTGTTAACAAATCAAGACTTTTCGATGCATATCATGAGTAATGTTTTCTTTTCCTCTCCCTTCCATATCTACAAAAAATCCTTTATGTTCAGAAAAACAAGACCTCATATTTTTGGGTGAATTTTCCGATGCAGTATATTATCAGTTCAAAAATTGTTTCAAAATTGCAATGATCACTGTTATTAAGTCAATAAAACTCTTCATCGTCATCAAAGTAATAGTCTTCATCTTGATCATTATAATGTGGATATCTAGAGGTATCTTCCCATCCATTTTGTTCATCGGCTTCATCTTCTTCACCATGCTCCAAATCATCAGGCGAACCTCTAGTGGTTTCTGATTCAGTTCGCGCCCGCTTTGTATTTCTATCAGGCACCTGGATGCATAATAAATTAAGAAGTTCAACTAAAAACAACACTATCTGACAAAGAAAGCCGAGTGACCAGCCATAATCATCTACAAAGAACTATTCCTAGAGCACTGTCTCTTTTATTATATAGGAAGTAATTTAGACCATGTTATCTCTATGTGAGACTTGAGCTCAAAATCAATCTTGTGGGACTGAACTTGCGCCAGTAATTTAGTACTACGTCCACATGGACAGGTGATCAGCAATGCAACTCGGATTAAAAGAGAGAATTTTGTCTATCAGAAATAAATTGTCAAGTTCATGTGAAGTTGTCATCCCTAAAGAGAGAGACAAATGCTATAAACACAGTAATGAAAGGGAAGAGGTAGCATAACAAATCCAGGACTCACAGGTTCTTCTTGAAACAAATTCTGCAGTGCTTCGTGGTTGATTCTGGAAGATGGCCTCTGAGAATTTAAAGGAAAATCATTAGAAGTAGGTACAAGTTTCAGAGAGCAGTCACTATTCGTGCAACGCAAAATTTAGTGCGGTCAACTGAAACGAAAATCATTATAAGCTTCACATGTTTGGAGACTTCAGTACGTGAAAACAACCCAACTTGAATTCTGTTAGAAGAATTTAATCTTCTATGGAGTAATAAAACGAAAGATTCGTACCTTCTTAGACGATGTTGGTTTAGCTGTAGATTGATCATTCTTCACGACTTTAGCTGTTTTCTGTCTTTGTTTCTGCATATGATTTTTCTCAAATTATAATCAAGTAGAAAAGACTCAACCCACCAAAATCAAAACCACGAGCACATCCACGATAACATACTCTAAATACCTAGAGGAAGAAAAAGAATGGGTAAATAGCTAAATGCTCACGGGGCGGATTTCCTAGAGTTTAATGAATATGTGTTATTAAAATAGACAGTACAAGCCTTAGTTATAGCTTTGACGGGCAGTCCTTACATTATAACCAATAGCTTTGAGGCTCTAGAAGTCCCTGGTCAACCATCATAACAAGAGACCTAGATGAACTGTTTTGAGCTTATTATGGAGCAAAAGAAGATTTAACTGATATCCTATTTCATGTATGAATTCAAAGGAACCTAAGCGTATTTGTGATTGAAGCAATTTTGCAATGTCGTAACTTAAGACTCCACGTATACGTAAAAATGCTAATGCTTCCAAGAGAACTCACCGTTTTGGGCTTTGAGGCATTTGATGTAGTCATTTCTTTTTTACCTGCTTGGTCCTACACATACAGTGATACAGGAAGATATGTAAAGATGCAAAGTTTATGTGCAGTTGTAAGCTATAGTGTCTTTGCTCAAAACAAAAAACCTCACTTAACTTCCTTGGGTAAAAGAAATAACCAACTTATCATCATTCAACAATAGAGACAAAAAGAGGATAATCGATAGCACGGGAAAATTGTAATGCCGAAACTCAAGTTCAGTTTTTGTTCAAGATTCCAACCCCAAGAGGTTAATTGATACCTTTTTGATAAACCATTCTCAATATTTTCAGTCGGTGAATTCCCAAGCGAGCAAATTAAAGCTAGACTAAACAAAATGGATTACAGCGCTCTAAAATCTAAAACCATACAAAACAAACACCCAGCCTTAAGAAATTGCCATTTGATGGCCATAACATATAGATTTAGTTGATCATGAATGAGACGGACTCTAACCAAATCCACGCTAATAAAATTCTATTACTATGTATTACTATCTCAGTACTTTCCCGCTAAAGTCAGACTAATTAGTGAAATAATTAGCTCGAGTATTGCAAGAAATATGCTCGAGTAAAATCCTAAAAAGACAGTTTATACTTTCTAAGTTTCTACTACACGGGTAAAGTGTGCTGATTTTAGAAAAAGAGATTACATCAAGATACTTCTGATTCATCATTTCCCAAATCATCCTCTTGTAATTCTTCTGTTCCTCATTATTTAAATAGCTGTCAACCTGCAAAAACACCCATAAAAAAGTGGCAAGTTACGCATTTCAGAACAGCATGAATGTACAAAAGAAATAACTAAAAATTGCAAGGTCAAGTGTTTAACCGACACATAGGCACCCAATAGCATAAAAAAATTCACAGTTAGTAGAATGACGGCGATATGATTATGAATATATTAATGATTCATCCATGCAAATCTTAGTGATATAATTGGTTTCTTCCTCTATTATATCACATTAAATTCTTTTGTATTCCACTCCCCATAACAAGGGACAAGGAATTAAGGATAAAGGTACAACAAACCTCTGCATCTTTAATATCAGAAAGGTCTCCTGATTCACTAGAACTTTTCGAATCCTTACCCTTCTTCTGTGCATAATGAGCTCCATTTGATTTGTCTGCAGAAGAATCGACAGCATCATCTGCAAAAAGAATTCTTCAGCATTTGGTGAACCAAGAACTGGTGATAAGGTATGATGAATGTAAACTATTTTTGCAAATTGTATGTTACTATACCTTCGGAGTCAGTTGTGTCCCACAGTTCACTTGCTGATTCACTATTGTTCTCCATTACTCTGAGGTCATTATGAGTTAACACAAGTTAGCATGATGATTAAAACTTGAAATAATCTTGGCTAAAAATCAAATTGAAACTTCAGTGAGTAGCATTTAACCTATTAGCCAAATTGTACGCAACCTTACCCATGTGTTGACAACACATAGAGGCTGTTTCCACATGACCCATAAGAAAAATTGCATGGAGATACCGCTACTTCACAATAAAGAGACGCACAGTCAATTAAGTGAGACTTTATGCTTCATTCCATTGTAATCCAAAACAAACAAAGATTAGTGACTCTTTGGCTCCACTGAAAATGGAAACACAAAGTGTTTCACTGGTGAATGTCACGCGTTGATTGAAAACGACATAGTTGATCACTTTATCAGCCAACGATTGACTCTTCCTAATGCTTATTGATTTTGGGATGGAATTGTTGAGTTTTCAAAAAACTCTATAAGACTATAACACCTATACAGTAAATTTAACACATTCAATCAGTCTCAAACAATGGAACACTTTCACAATCACAAGAAACAATCTTTCATGAAAACGGTCCATTCTAATACAGTAAATTTAACACAAATACTCGTTTAAGACCGTTTTAAACTTAAACAACTCTTTTTTATGCTACCGTGTTCATTTAATGCTTACTAAAATGACCTTGTCGCAAGTATGAGACGGTCTTAAGTAAGACTAATCGTAAATTTAATAGTTTACAAACTCAGATTCAAAATAAACACCCAATTCATAACATAGCTAAAAAGATTGTCTTATGATTAATAAACTCATAGATCAAAAAAACCCAATTCATCAAATTCAAAGATTAAAAAAACCCAGAAATCAAATCAATAATTGGCATTCAAATCATAGCCCAAAAGTTGTAAACTTTAAAATTCAATTAAATCCAGCAGAATATTTTCTACATACTGGTGTATATAATTTTCTGGGTATGAATTGAATAAATAAGTCAATTCATAATTTAAAAAATACAGATAATGATACTTGAATAGGACGTATAGCTGTGTGATTGCGTACCTGGGAATTTAGAAGAGGCGTTTGAATGAAATTAGGTGTTGCCTGTTGGATGTTACAAAGGCGGCAAAAACAGGGGTGTTACTTATTTGGTTACCATCAAAATAATGGGATTGGAAATTTGGAATCTTGGATCACCCTAAATCCCTAAACGTTGGAGACCGGACAAAATAAACCCGGTCCAATACAAACTGATAATTCAAACTTGATCTGTAATCCAAATTAAGCCAAATCATTTTGACCACTTGAATGATTATTGTTGGAAACTGATTATTATCTCCAAATACTAAAATAAGAGACACATAAATGATCTCAACCCGAAATAACTTGGCCCCACCGATTTGACTTCAATTCTTGCAAACCCGAACTGACTCGACCCAAATTCGATCTGATTTGACTCGTTTGTCATGATTAGGCATAACAGAAGTGATAAATGGGTCAATCGGGTCAGAGTTGAGTGATTTCGGGCATGCCGCACATTTTGTTTCATATTGGGTCGGGTGATTTTGGGTTAGTTTCAGATGTCAAGTTTTCAGGTCATTTCGGGTGGTTACTTTAGGTCATTTTAGGTATAAGTTATTTTGGGTCGAGTCATCTTCGGGTTAATGGTTAAAACATTTTAATTAGTACTAATGTGTCGAGCACAGAGTATCTTTCAAAATTAATTGTTTATTATGGACCGCTTCAACAAATAAACTCATTATTTTGATGTATATAATAATACATTATGACTTAAAACTTGTAATTTGGGGCCATTATGGTTCACTTCGGATTTTTGGATTGGGTTAATTACAAGTCGGGTCAACCAAAGTTAGGGTCAAGTTAGGTCAATTCGGGTTTTGAGGCAAAGTCGGATCAGGCATTTTCGAGTCAATCTTATCCAATTGGGTCATTCCTCGGATCAGTTTTGTCAGGTCTAGGCGTAACTTTAGACCTAGCAAAACAGGTCAATCGGGTTGGGTACGAGTCGAGTTAGTTTGGGTCGGGTTATTTCAAGCATGGCACACATTTCCGATCGGGTTGGGTCACTTTCGAGTAACCTATTATCAGGTTATTTCGGGTCAAATCATTTTTGAGTATCGGTCATTTTTGTTCAGTTTGCTTTCGAGTTAATATTTAAGCACTTTAGTTAATACTATTAAGAAAAACTCCCTCCTATTCACTTTATTATTCCCTATTTCCTTTTTCGGATTATTCGGGTTTTATTCCCTATTTCCTTTTTCGGGTTGATTTGTGTGGTCCAAATTCATTTACATGTGGGGTAGTGTGTTTTGTGTGGTCCAAATCCACTTTCTTATTTCT
>VHZZ01002457.1:114769-128759 GCA_009801015.1 Silene noctiflora
TTAATTTGCTTAGGTTTTAGGTTAGAAGGGTAGTAGATGGAAACATAATGAAAAAGTGTATGTGAAAAAAGTAAAGTTCGTATGTAAAAAAGTAATTCCGTTATTTAATTACCCACTTGGAGAAAAGTCATAGCTTGTCTTTTAGTTAGGGAGTTTATTATAGCAACTTGCATATGTAATTAATATTTTCAATCACAAATTCTCATTAAGGTGACACTATGGTTCTATTTTTTTAAACTGAAACAATTTGAATTGAACTAAACTAAAGTAAAGAGTAAATTTGTGAAGATAAAAGTCAAATTGAACTGAATAAAACTAAACTGAATTAAATTAAAGTAAAATGAGCTAAAATTAAGTCTAAAAGAACAGAGAATAAGAGTTAGCTCAAATGGTAAGAACTCTCTTACCCCGACCATAAAATTGGGGGTTCGATTCTCACCGACGACATAGTGCACTCATTTGAACCAAAAAAAAAATTAAGTCCAAAAAAAACAAGCTCTATTTATCTTAAGCATAAAAGAGACTCATATCTAAGACGAATAAGAAGACTTAGTAATTTTCTATTGCCATATAATGTTCATATCTCACTTGAGTTAACATTTGATTTGAGCATGCGATTGTCACGATGTTGACTTTTCAAATTTGTCCATTAGGCCGTGTTATTATTTACAAAAGTCGTTTATTTTGTGACTTGACTAGTCCACTTTTTATTCCATTTTGTCCCAATATCCAGCGAACACCATGATTTAATTCAAGTGATCTAAGATTTTATTATACGGTCGACCATAGGTTGTATGTTCTATTTTTAATTTTGTTTTATTATAAAAAAAATGTCATATAAAACGATTTTACATAATTGTTATTGTAACACTTTATAAAATTAGCCCCATAAAAATAGCTCTTAGTACTTATTGTGTATGGGTGGGAAGGATATTTACATTTATGGATGATTTTATGATATCTTACTATAAAAGTATAAAATGGTAACTTAAGAGGCTCAAATCTCTGCTCTACATTCACTCTTATAATAAATGAAAGAGGCTTAAAAGTCCATAAATATCATATTTGATTTCTTTATTTATGGTACTCCCTCCGATCCACATCAATGGTAACATGAACCCACTTTTTGTGAGGAAAAAAGTGGATCCATGTTATCATTGGTGTCGACTGAAGAGAGTATTTCACTACCTTATATTCCATTGATATTATCATATTAATTAGGGGATGGTCAATTGTATTGTCCATGTTTTAGTTGAGATTAATCGCGTTGGAAAATATAGTTTTTTCTTTTTTTTTTCTTTTTTTTATGCAACATATGTAAGAAAAATTATTACTCAATATTAGTGGTACAACTCAGTGAGTCATACTTACATACTAAACAATAGTTAGGGGGTGTTTGGTTGAGATGTTTGAAATGGAATTGAATGGATTTTAGTCATTCTAGTGTTTGGTTGAAGCATTTTGGAATGGAGTTAGAATACTGTTGGATTTTATCTCCACCCCCAATCCCTTGGAATCTCATACCCACCCCCTACCCTATGGATTCAAACTCCATTCCTTTGTGTTTATTTCTCTAATGAACCAAACATGTTTTGAAAGGTATGAAATTAGAACTCCATACTTCTATGGTCTCTCATCTCAATACATTCCATTCCTTAAGCAGTGAACCAAACAACCCCTAAAATTCTCAATAGTACAAGGAAAGGATTTTTATAGTGTCATTATTACATTATACGGAGTATAAATGTACGAAAATTAAAAGCCCAAGTCAGATGATCAACAACCACAACTCTAAAGGAGATAGCGTAGCCGTTACATTTGATGCGCACTAGATAAATCCTCTGGTATACGTAATAGTCTGCAAACCAAGTATATCAGGTAAGTCACCGGAGAGTGACAGACTCAAAATTTAGAATACATAAACTCAGATCAAATACTCAACAAGATTGCTCTAGAGTTTCACCCATATTTTATTCTATTATTAAAATACTCTTTATATATAACTTAAAATATAGTAATACAAATTATAGTACTGAAATTAAGTAACATTAAGTAACACCCATCGCAATTTTAATTTTCTAATTCCTATATATAATGCCTTTGAGACTTTCCTTTGAGTTTCTTTCATTCCTTGTATCATAGAACAACTTGTAAAGCTGCTCTCTAAAAATAATACAATTGCTCTTCCCCATCCAATCATCCATCTCTCTCTCTCCTACAACATCACCATTGATTTGGTAACCTTCTCTTCTTATATTTTCTTTTTAAAAAATTCTTTATTAATTTACACTCGTTGACATTGCAATATTGCATACATGCATGCTTGTGAACAAAGCTTAATTATCCTTTCTTTATTTCATGCATCTTTTCTTCGGTTATATTGGATAGTTCAGGGGTCTCTAATCCCTCTTTGTTTGTATTCTAAAAGAACGGTTTGCAGTAGTTTATTTTATTTATGAAAGTTTATTGTAGTCGGAAGAAAAAGGGTAGGATTATTTTCCTATATACATATTCAAATGTCACGTAATCTTTATGCTTTGATGTTGTTATTATTCATCTTAATATGGTTTGGTTCTATTACGACCATGGTTTACATATAAATTGGTTACATTCACCGGCTCAGTTTTGGATCGGGTAAATTAAACAATGTTTTGGAGGACTTGATAAACCGATTAAGCACCATATAATCTCTTTAACTACTCATTAATTAGAAGATCTGATTTGATTTTAATCAACTCACCTAGTAACTCTTATTTGGAAACAAACAAATTATATATGTACGAGATTATCTCACACTAAATTAATATACGTCCGTCTCGCTCTTATCCTAGTTTTATTTGAGACCGTCTCTTAAGAAACTAAACAGCTCACAACTCTTTAACTGAAAATTTGCAGGTAGTGTGCATCCTACATTATTGACCAAGTTGGGAGCAAATGACAAAGGGAAAAAAAGAGGAAGAAGATGAGGAGGCAAAGGGCCCTTCTGAGAGGGAGATCTTTGGCGCGTGTGGACCTATACACCTTAATATTGTTGACTGGTACTCTTCTAAATTTTCCTATTTTCAAACGTCCTTGTAAATGTGAAACCGATCTTAACTTTAAAGCAACTCAAATACGAGTATATTATTAGTAATGAACTTTAGTTAATGTTCAAAAGAATACGTAGTTAATTATATATGTTTACCCTTTACATCGGTTCTTAGAGAGACTTATCTGAATGATGAATGATAGACATTAGAGTCGAGTTTTTCATATAGCAAAAAAAAAAAAAAAAAGAAAAAAAGAAATGAACGAGCTAGCAACAAATTATTGCAGCAATACATGTTTTTTCTACTATTCAATGTGTATATCATACTTTTTTTTTCCTGCTTGGACTAGGTTAAAGGTTTCCGACACGGGTGCGTTTCCAAGTGTCGGATCCGTCTATTTTATGAAAAAAAATACAAGTTTTTGGTCTAAAATAAAGTGTTCAACTGTCCTACCCATGTCCGAGTGTCGAGTATCCGACACGGGTACGTGAGACAAAATGAAGGGTCGGAGCAACATAGCTGACAGGATAGTTAGCCTACAAGACAATGGACATACACTAGTAAGGTTAATGTTTTAGAACAAGACTTACCAATTACGACCGGAAATCCGGCTCTGCAACCCGTTCTTTAATTCAAGGGTTACGGGATAATGCTATTAGCCTGTTTATAAAATGAATCACTCATTTTTAGAACTTTAATTTGATTAATTATTAGGAGGGTACCAGATCAAAGGAGGTCAATTGCAGCTAGTTTGGTCCAAGGAGTGTATGTACTCGAACGAGACCGTCAAAACAAGAGAACGAACCACAAAGCACTTGCTCCGATCTGGTGGGACTTCTTCCATTTCCAATGCATCCAAATCCTCGTCGATAAAGTCGATTCCTCCACATTCGGAGCCATTTTTGAGTATAAACCCTATAACCCGAACCAATATTATAACATTCCACCCCAATGCCTACCCCCTAAATATGTCATTGCCTTTAGGGGTACTCTTATTAAACCAGGCACACGAAAACGAGACATAATGTTGGATATGCAACTCGCCTTGAACGGGTTAACCCGAAACACCCGATACCAAACCTCGCTCCATACCGTACAAGACCTAATTGCCAGAGTCGGTCCACAAAATGTTTGGTTAGCAGGGCACTCCCTAGGAGCTGCAATTGCCTTACAAATTGGGAAAACTGTGGCAAGAACTGGACTTTACATTGAATCATATTTGTTTAACCCGCCATACTCGTCTGCACCAATCGAGAAACTCACTGACCCGATTCTGAAAAACGGGTTCCGAGTTGCTGGCAGTCTTCTAACAGCAGGGCTCTCTGTTGCATTAAAAGGTACCAGGAATAATTCCACCTCATCCCAACACAGTGACCCTTTTAGTATCCTACGTCCGTGGATACCGTACTTGTTTGTGAACGAGAACGACCCGATTAGCTGCGAGTATATCGGGTATTTCGAGCATCGAGAGAAGATGGAATCATGGGGTGTAGGTGGAATTGAGAGGATTGCAGCGAAAGATACATTAGTGAGTTTAGTATCAGGAGCATGTGGAAGAGACGGCGAGGCGCTTCATTTAATTCCGTCTGCTTTCGTTGTTAAGAATTTGCATCCTTTGAAAGATGAAGTTAAGCTTGCTCATGGTATTCATCAATGGTGGGAGCCTCATCCTTATTGGCAACCTAAATTGTTCCAATTCAGATGATTTTTTGTAAGTAATGAGGTTCGAGAATCGAGATTAGGAACATGAAAAATGAGAATTGAGAATTGTATTTAAAGTTGTTTTTAGTTAATGTAATTATGAATTATGATTAATCAATTGAAATGTGAAAATGGATTGATTGATAATTAGTTAATGACACTGATCTTCATTTTGACGTTGATAATGAGATAATCAATACTCCTTATGTCTAAATTTTGTCAAGATCTTGAAACTAAAGTTGGCCGGTGTAACTGGTATGCTCACATTTCTTAGAAAAGAGGTAAAATGTTCGATAAAAAATTCCAAGGTTCACCAGGTGTACAAAAATATATCGTACACCCTAGTCAATGAGATATATTTCTTAGTTTTTATTTTATTAAGATTACGTACTATAAAGTATTATTTATTGAAAATTTATTCAATTCTAATAAATTTAAAAGAGGCCTATTCGAGTGCAACAGTTCTATATAGTCGTGCTACTTGTTGAACCATGACAGAAATAATGGGCTTGGGCCACCGAAAATAGTTCTATATAGTCGTGATAATTCGTCGCCGACGAATTACTTCAAATCTTTGACAAATTTGATGTATTATATAAACTACTCCTTTCACTCCGAACACTTCAATTAAGCTACCGTTAAACAATTTAATCGACAAATTCCCTATCTACTAAAAGAATAGGCGAACTCATCGATTTTTCATCCAAAAAGCATCTTTTTAAATAAGGAAGTTATTGATAATTTAATTATATTCACTAAACAAGGAAATTAAAATTCTTTTCATTAAAATTAATCTTTTCATCAAATTATATAATTTCCACTAAACTATAATATTTTAGTTAAAATATAAATAACACTTGTATAAAATTATAAACTATTAAATCTTTTATTATTGATTCTATTATCTGAAAATGACTTGACTCATACTATTCATATTATGTATAAACAAAACTATAAATCGTTCTGATTACATTCATAATAAAAAAAATTAAGACAATTTATAAATTGGAATTATTAGCTTTTTGGTATAGAAAATATTTTTTAAAAAAACATTTCAACACATTATTCAATTGTCTTGGATTAATTTTCAGTTTTAATTTTTTTTTCACTCGAAACAAAATACAATAACGAGAAAAATTAACAATTAATGAGATACCACTACTCATGCTTTTTGAATAATTTTACAACTCAATTTTTTTTCCTCATATCAAAATATAATGATGTGATTATGAAAAATTAATGAGGTGTAATTCAGCATGATTAAATAATACAAAAAAAAAACTCTATAAACACCGCGCATTCATTGCGTGGGATCTAAACTAGTTAAAATTAACCAGTTATATCAAATAGCTAACAACCTAATCAATATCATGATTACAAATCAAATAGCATTAAACTAATAGATGTGAAATGAATCAAATTCCTATTTTTTTTCTTTAAACTAAAACCACGAATTATTAATAGAAACAATGTTAAACCGTTGACTTAAAATGAATCGATTAAAAAAAAGGATGACGATGAGCCACCACGCCCGAACCCAAGCAAGGACGTGGAACCACCACGTTCTCACCAAGGAACAGATGTGGAGCCACCACTTCCGAACCCAGACACAGATATATAAAACAACATTTATTTAGATCAAGTTTTTACTATGTCATGGATTTCTAAAGTGGAAACTTTTATAATTACTTCAATCGCCAAAGTGAATACTAGCTCAAATTTCATGTTAATCATGTTAAGAAGCCGGCGACATTTGTCACGTACAATACCAAAATTAAATAATCATTAGGTAGTATCCCGTGTTTCGCGCGTCCTGTTTTATAATTTTATTATCATAATTGAAGAAAATTAATATAATTCATATATGAACTTTAATATTTTTACTTATAAATAAAATAAAAATAAATTAATTTTTTTCAAATTACTTTTTTTAGATTTAACTTCAATGTTTTAAAATAAACTACATACAATTTTAATTAAAACTAATAAATGATAATTAATTATGCAAGATCAAAGTTTTATAAATAAACTTGTAACTGATCAAATTTTGTTTTTCAAATAATGCAACAATCAAAATTAAGTTCACAAATCATATCATTTCATGATTCGTTATCTTCCAAATCAATTAATATTTGTTCAAAATGATAAATAAGATTTTATGCAATTTTTAACCTTTTAAATATAATGTGTGATATTTTTGTATCAAACATAACTTATTCAAATGTTTTGGTTGTGTCTTGCATAGTTGCATGTGCTATGTGTCAAACATATCTATAAGAAATTTGCACCTTTTTTGTTTTTTTAAACACTATATACAATGATGTTTAAGAGTTAACTCGTAAATAAAATATATTGTAACTTTTTCAAATATTAATTTTTAAGGTTTAACTTCAAAGTATTTAAAATATAACATATAAAATATTTAACTAAAAGTAATATTTAGTTAGTCATAGTCAATATTTTATACTTGACTTATTCATATTTAATTGAAGATATTAAATAAAAATGTAATGTGTTTTCTACTTTTGTATGTCGTTTATAATACTATACTGTATTACTTAATAATCATTACTTTTGTTTTAATTATTCAAATTCACTCGCGATAACTGTGTACATACATACTCGTACACATACTCACTATTTAAACCTCTCAAAATCTCATATGTATTCAATTTCTCGCAATATAATTTATTTCATTGTCACACTGTAAAAACTTATCACTTAGTAATTTTATTTAAGTTTTATTTTTAATAAATACAATGTTTCTTCCAAATATATTTTTCTTAATGGATTTTGGTCTAAGTTTTATTACTTTCTCAAAATGATTTTTTCGATAAACATAAGACATTGTGAGACAATCACTTTAATTATCTCTACATATCAAAATATTTCATTAAATATAATAAAAAATTATACTCAATTGAAAGCATTTTTCACAATGAACGTAATTATTTACATTTTAGATTTTTCTCAAAATATTTTTTTTAATAAATTTAGAATCCAATCACCGTAATTATTTGATGTAATTTTATAGTAAAATTTATTACACTATAATTAATATTTTGCTGAGATTTATACAGCATTTATTATATTCATATTAAATAATTAGTTGTAATTAATATTTGTCACTAAGGCTGTATGAAACACGTGGCGCATCTACATTATTATAAAACTTAATATTTTATTTTGACTTGCTAAAATTCATAATGGTCATTGCGAAAATAGATTGTCAATATAAACTCGCAATTTTACTATTTTAGTAAGCTGCTAGTACTATTTATATATAGCTTAACTTTCTCTACCAATTACAAATCTTTCAAATTTTCCGAGTTAATTAATTAGTGGATCGCGATCTGAGTACAATGTCATGTTCGATTGTTTATCTACTTTAAAATCTTACTTTTCAGCTAAAATACACCGCGATTACCATTTAATTTCAACTTATGGTTATTTGATGAAGAATATTTACCAATTATGTAATCATTTAATTAACAAAGTAACTCATAAAGTCACAAATACGTCAAAATTTCTTCTACGAGTAACTTAGTCGGAGGCCTATACTTCCAATGACTTAGTGCTGGCCAATGGCCATGCTCGTAAGAGTCCACTTCATAAACTAAAAAGAAAATTCGTCTTAAAATCAATTAGTGATAATAGAGGTAGAATCGCCTATATATACTAAAAGAATAGGTGAATTCACATCTTTTTAAATAAGAAAACTATGATAATTTAATTGTTTTTACTAAGTAAGGAAATTAATAATTCTAATATATTTCATTATACAATTTTTTTCATTAAATTAATCTTTTCATTAAATTATATATTTTCACTAAACATTAAACTATAATATTTAAACTAAAATATAAATAAATAATATAAAACTAGAAATTATTAAATCTTTTATTGATGCTATTATTTAAGAATTACTTGACTCATACTTACTATGTCTAAACAAAATTATAAATCGTTTTGATTACTTTCATGACAAAAAGAAATTGAGAGAATTTATAAAATTGGAATAGTTAGCTTTGTGGTATAAAAAATACTTTTTAAAAAACCCATTTCATTTACTTACCTTTTACCAAAAAAAAAAAAAAAACTCATTTCAACACATTACTCAATTCTCTTGGATTTTTTTTTTCTCGAAGCAAAATACAATAACGAAAAATGAACAATTAATGAGCTACGACTATTATTTTACAGTTTAATTTTACTTGGTTTTCTTGAATAATTTTGCAGTTCAATTTTTTTTTTCTCATATCAAAATATAATTATGTGAAATATGAAAAATTAATAAGGTGTTAATTTATGATTAAGTAATACAAAAATAAAAACTCTATAAAAACCGCGCATTTATTCCGCGGGATCTAAACTAATGAATAACTATTTAACGTATAAAGTAGTACACAAATCTTCTATACATAAAAGTTAAGTCATTTAAATGATTATGATTGGTTAGCATAAATTAAGGGAAAATTTAGGTAGGCCCCACCCACTACAAATTTAGTTTCAATTTTATTAGTGTGCTGTAGTTTCAAACCATTAATATACTTTTGCAACATTAATTTCTATAAATCACATTGATTAAACTTTAGTTTATACTTACAAATCAAATTGATTCTTATTTCATTTTTATACMGRAGATAAAATCACCAAYTTTGAGTACATTTCTCTYGATATCTTTGTATTTTCATTTCCGTTTATAAGAGTATTAACAACTTAATATTTTTCCTTTACTTTTTTTATTTGAATGTGGAAATATRTTGTTTTCTTCATTMATTTTTTCCMGTAAATCCCAAATAACATATCAGTTCAAAATATTTTTAACTACAATATTTTGTTTTCTATGATTTTTAATTTATATAGTCATTCGCAATTATCTAACACGGTATATGGAAAACCTTTACGATATGCAACTTTGTCCAAGAAAGAAGAGATCATCTACCAATATTGGTAGTTTTTCGAGACTATTTATATATYATGTACTTATGTTTAACGATAACGATATTTATTAATATTTGAAATTTTATAATTATGTGCAATTTTAATTTTCAATATTTGAACATTTCGTTAAGTAAYTAAACATCTAATCCCGTGCAATTTCGCACGGGTATAAAACTAGTTCTCATTGAAGACGGGTATATCACTCCTCATTTTGTCCCTCTTTACTTTACATGTTACATGCATGTACTTAAAGCGCGTAAATGCATAATAGAAGCTCTTAACAAATACGGTAATACCAGTATAACTTTCGGTATAACCATATCACTTTCCTATATAATGCTTTGAGACGTTCACTCGAGCTAAGAGTATTATTATATTTCCAATATCAAATTTGTTTTCGATCCATACATCTAATAAATCTTACTTTAAGCTCAAATTTCGGTATGAGACAATTTCCCCCTAAACTAAATACGATTATCTTTGAGTATTATAATCTTTATAATTGTATTTGAATATTACTCAATAGTTTTTATTCTTGTAAAATGATATTTTTTTAAAATGACCAATTATTTCATATCTCCGCCTGACACAATTTTTTTTTTTTTATTTATTTATTTATTTATTTTTAGAATTTAACAAGTTGTTCCGCATTGTCGACCAACTTATAAGCAATTGCAATGACGGACGGGAAGACTTCTTTTATCTCCATCGGAGACCCATCTGAGAAAGAGATATTTGGCTTGAGTGGACCTTTCCACCTTAATAATGTTAATTGGTACTCTTCTTATAAATTCTCCTTCGAGTCCTTACTTCTTCGTCCTCTAATCTATTGTGACAAAAGGATAAAAATGCTGCTGTTCAAACATAGGTTCCACAAGCTAGGTCAACTTTTGCCAGCTCGAATTTTTTTTGACCAATTTAATTTTATTTCAATCTTTCACTATGTTATCGTCCTTGCCTAGTGCACATTTATACATACATACATACATACTCAATTCTTGCCTATTGTTTAGGAGTAAACCAGATGATAAGAGGGCAATTGCAGCTAGCTTGGTTGAAGGAGTATACATACTCGAACGAGATCGTCAACATGAACGAAGGCGTAATCAAGCACTAGCTCCCATTTGGTGGGAATTCTTCCATTTCAAATGCATTGAAGAAATTAAAGATATACGCGATGGCTCTATAATCGGAGCAATTTTCAAATATAAAGATGATAAACCCCTTGACACTGACCAGCATGAGCATATCGGCGTGCCCCCTAAGTATGTCGTTGCATTTAGGGGTACACTCTTAAAATGGCCAACAATAGGCCGAGACGTGTACTCAGATGTCAAGGTTGCCTTGAATTTGATAACTGAAAGTACCCGATTTGAGATCTCACTCGAGGCTGTCCATCATGTTTTTACTCAAGCTACCCCAGAGGATATCTGGTTAGCAGGGCACTCCCTAGGAGCGTCGATAGCCTTGCAAGTTGGCAAAACTATGGCTGCTCAAAAAATTCTTATTCAAACATACCTATTTAACCCTCCATACGTCTCGTTACCATTGGAGAAAATCACGAACGAGGTTTTAAAAATCGCGGCCCATTTGATAGTTTATGTTTTAACAAAATTTTTGTACGATGCTCTTAGTACAGATTCCTCTGACCCTCATGGTGTACTATGCTCGTGGTTCCCGTACATGTTTGTGAACAGAAACGATCCAATTTGTAGAGAGTATATCGGGTACTTTGAGCAGCGAGAGAAGATGGAATCAATGGGGCTGGAAAATTTAGCGAATATTGGATCGAGAAAACCATTAATTGGTTTATTATTGGATGCAAAGAGTGACCGTGAGGCACTTCATTTGGTTCCCTCAGCATATCTTGTTCAGAATATGCTTCCGATGGACGAAGATGATCTAAAGGGAGCTCATACCCTTCAGCAATGGTGGGCACCTCATACCCAATGGCAAACTCGACGCTACCAATTTCACTGATAGTTTCCACCCGCGACACATTGAACAATCGAACATGTCATTAAGGAATAAAATACCATACAGCGTACAGAGTAGTATGGTAGAATATCGAGATAAAATGTGATTACCGTTTTTAACTAGCATAAAGATCGGTTCTCGACTTCTCGTCATTGTTCCGGCATTGTTTTCAGCCAATCTCTGTATATGAAATGTTATCATTATAATAAAACAGTGAAGCTTTCTACAATAACATAGTGCAAAACGGATCCATAAACCCGAGAGACATAACCATATTAGCTTTAATGAAAAACTAAAAACTGGGTGCGATTACAAATTAAAAGAAAGGTGCCTTAGGCAAACGTCGATAGTCTTGTCCGAACCAAACCCCGTTTCTTATCTTCCTTGTATCTTGTCGAACTCGTAGGTTACAGATTGCAAATTTAGACCAGGAGCCCACCATTGATGAATACCATGGGCTATCTTGAATTCGACTTTTGAAGGATGCGAATTCGTAACAAGTAGTGCAGTAGGAATCAAATGATGTGGATCACCATCTTTTCCACATGCTCCTGATACTATACTCACCAATGTATCCTTGGCTGCAACCCTTTCGATCCCACAAAACCCCTTCTTCTCCATATATTCTCGATGCTCGAAATACCCGATATACCCGCAGCAAAACGGATCATATTGGTTCACAAACAAGTACGGCTTCCATGGGGATAGTATCATAAATGGATCATACTGTTGGGTATTATCGATAGTACCCTTCAAAACAACAGAGACCACTGCAGTCGCAAGACTACTGACCACACGGAACCGGGTCTTATACTTCTGATTAGTGAGCATATCAAACGGGGCAGACGGGTATGGAGGGTTGAATAAGTAGGCTTCAACGAGACGGCCTTGTCTAGCCATCGTTTTGCCAATTTGTAAGGCTATTGCAGCACCTAGGGAGTGCCCTATCAACCAAACATTTTCGGGGCCTACTTGAGCGATTATGTCCTGTACATATTCAAGCGAGGTTTGGTATCGAGGGTCTCGAGTTAACTTGTTTAGGAAGAGTCTCGCACCTTTGTGCAGGTCTTGATACCGTGTTTTGGATTTCATGAGACAACCCCTAAAGGCAATGACATACTTTGGAGGCCGGCTTTGGGGCGGTATGTCATCGTTTTCATTAGGGTTATCACGAGGTTGGTACTGGAAAATGGCTCCGAATATGGAGGATTCTGCATCATTATCAACAAGCATTTGGATGAGCTCAAAATCGAAGATTTTCCACCAGATTGGTGCCAGTGCATTGTGATCAGCTCTGTTTTGTTGGCGATCACGTTCTGATACATAAACTCCCTGGACCAAGCTAGCTGTAATAGACCTCTTTTGACTTGGTTCACTCCTAAACAATGTTCTAAGGTTTAGTCTTTCAAAATTAGCCATCTTCACAAACAAACGATTACATTTTTATCTTCCAAATTACAACATCAAACATATTTACAGCTATATTCATCTTAAATGAAAACGGGTTAAATATGTTTCCACTTCCATCTATATGACAAACCTAGCTGTTATATTTGACCCTTTTTAAGTTTGAGACGAATATTGCTGTCTGACACAAAAAATTGTGCAGAAGACTATGCTAACTGAGGGTTTAGAAGAATACCAGTCAATATTTTGGAGGTGAATAGGTCCACACACGTCGAAAAGTTCTCTCTCAGAAGGGGCCTTTGTCATTTGTTCCCAAGCTCGTCAAGATGATCAAACCGTTTCCCAAGCTCGTTAAGATGATCGAACTGCAAGCCTTGATTAAGAACATGTCCAAACATGAATTCAGAGTCTTTACGTGTTAATTGAACAAAAACGATAATATGAACGTTTTATTCTATAATTTGTTGAATCTTAATAACCATGATATTTTTCATTATATAATATGAACGTTTTATTCTATAATTTCGCGTATATTCTTGTATAGAGAAACTGAACAATATAACAGAGCAAATAGAGATAATAATGTGTAAAGAGAAACTTACCAATTCAAACAAATGGCCAAGTCCTAAAGATTAGAGAAGAAAGGACGTGGGGTGTAGGTCGAATGAAGTTGAGAAGGCATTATAAATAAAAATGGCCATGTCCTAAAGTAGTTGACTTGTACCAGTTAATCCGACCCGGTAATTTACTCAAATTTTAGACCTGTCAAACGGGTTGGGTCATACGAGTTACAAAAAAGGTTGGGGTTACAATACGGGTAAAAAAATAATCTTATCTTTATTAATACAGAAGCATTTAGAGCATTTGTGTGCGTCCACGTCATTTATGTACAGTGTTTTTTTTTTTTTTTTTTTTTTTTTTTTTTTTTTTTT